>PITA01008293.1:0-85478 GCA_004023965.1 Spilogale gracilis | reverse complement strand
TTTTTTTTTTTTAAAGATTTTATTTATTTGACAGAGAGAAACACAGCCAGAGAGGGAACACAAGCAGGGGGAGTGAGAGAGGGAGAAGCAGGCTTCCCGCTGAGCAGGGAGCCCGATGTGGGACTCGATCCCGGGTCTCCGGGATCATGACCTGAGCCGAAGGCAGTGGCTTAACCAACTGAGCCACCCAGGCGTCCCTAGAAAACAAACTCTTAACTCTAGAGAATAAACTCATGATTACCATAGGGGATGTTGGTCAGGGAATGGGTGAAATATGTGAAGGGGATTAAGAATACACTTATCTTGACAAACACTAGTGATGTATAAAATTATTGAATCACTATATTGTACACTTAAAACTAATATAACACTATATATTAACTCCAGTGAAATTAAAATTTTAAAAAGAAAAAGAGTGAAAAGATACCAACAAATATTAACAACAACAATAATAGCAAAGTATAATTGCCATGTTCATAGCAGATAATGTATACTTAATGTTGAAAGCATTAAATGAGTTGATGAGGAAAAATATATTATGATTTGCAAAACATACAATATACTAAGCCATTCCAGTTAAAATAACAATGTGATACATTTTCATTTATCAGACTGACACATATTTAGTTTTAAAAGATTGGTAATAGTTGGTGCCCTAATGGTGTATGGGGAAATGTATATTCTCTTATAGTTTGTAGGACTGAATTGATGGCAAATTTGTGGGAACAGAATTGCAGAGTATAAACTTGACTCAGAAATTTTATTCTTATATTCTATTGAGTACTTTCTACTCAGTGTATTCATTCTCACTCTTGAACACAGGCTTGGACACATAGAAACAGATTTATATTTTAGGAATTCTAATCTATCCGTAGGATAATCTAAGGAAGAATAATACACAGAAAACTTTATATGATTAGATATAATGGGAAGAGATTAAGGAATCTGGTAAGCTCAATATGAAAATATAATGTTTTTTTTCCTGAGAATCTATATGGCATTGCCAATATGATATTTTGAAAAAAAAATCTGATATTTAGCAATTTGTTGGGCAAAATGGTTAATAGAATGTGGGGCAAGAGATAAGTATTCAAATATATTTGGGTGTAGTAATAAAATCCATATTCACAAAGGAATGCACAACATATGGAAAGGACTTTTATCCTCAATTAACTTGATATCAAGAACAGTATACTTTAAAGTTGAAGTTAAAGTACATGTATATCCTTTTTCACTTCTGTTGGCTTTCATCAAGGAGCCTCATATTTTCTAGGCCTTAAAAAACAGTCCCCAATAAAGAGGCTTTGAGTGAGGCACCAATAACATTTACTACAAGTAGCATTTAAAATTAGGGATATATACAGTATCTAAAATGAGCATCATAAAATATTTTACTATTTCTCAAAAATCACTCTACTTAAGATAAAATGTGTTCAAGGAGAGTAAAGGGCTTCCAATAGTTCTTACTATTTAATCAGTCATTATTTAATTTAGTTCTCATTTATAAGACTTCTAGTATAATAGCACTCAAAATATTCTGTTGAAGGGTTTAAAGGTCTTAGATAATAGTCAACTGAACATTATAGAAAGCATTTTAACTATAACACCTTTCATCACTATTATCAAATATTTGTTGAAACTATACAGGATTTTTTCATTCCAGTGTATAATATTCCTTAATAAGTTATTTTAATATAACATACATAGTCTGAAGATTTATTTCCTTTGCAACATAATTATAGAGAGAAAGAAAAATGAAATTCTACAAGCTGTACCCTGTTTTTGCTTACCATTCTTGTGTTAGGCTGAAGTCCTACCAGGTGGTTTACTCTTTATGTTCTGTGACAGACATTTACCCTAGATTCTAAAAAGACATTCTTATTGAAAATCAAAACCAGAGGAAAAAGAAAAAAATCTTTTGAAAATTTCAATGAAAAAGAAAAAAACAATTTATTCACAAAACCAGAAGCTGACAGGACTTACTTTTCTTTTCCTATTAGCTTTGCCTTTTCCCCTTTATCTACTTGTATATCTTGAAAATTAGATATATATGCATTTATAACAGAATACTGGTAGAGTATAATTAACAGTTGATATTAGCAGTGTTAATTTACAACACTATTATAGTCTTTAATATATATTGATATTAGTAATAAAAACAAAACATCTATGTCAACAAAGTGTAGAAATCAGAACAAGTTGCACCAACATATTAAAAATCATAATAGAAAAATATATGTTCTTATTTATTAACTAAATTTATTTCATAGAACCACAAAAGCAATGATTTCCAACTATGTAAATTCATATATAAAATAGTCAGTAAAATATCAAGTATCTTGTCCAGTGAAAGATCGGTGTGGGAAAGTAAGTAAAGTCAAGATATTTATTTTCTCAGCTCTCTTTTGATTTGTAATGTTTTGCCTATTTCCTCCTATAAAAGCCATAGTTCCATTCAGAAGACCCTCACACTACATACATTTCTTCAAGTACTAAAAACTGACCTCCTTTTGTTTTTTCAGGCCTTCAGCTATGAACGACCCCTTCATTGTGCTAGCTTCAGGGAACTTACTGTATTTACTTTTGTTTCTTTAAACTCTGATGACATTTATATATTCAATAGTCAATTTATTGAAAAACTCTACAAATCACACAGTTTGGGAACACCATTTGTCAGTTGATAGGAATCTAACTGATACAGTTGATTATTTCAGTTTGGAATTATATATAGTTGAAAAATATAGCTGAAAAATCATTATAGCTAGATTTAACTTATTGGTTTTTATTCATTTGTTTCTTATTTTTTAATGTAATACAATGCTCTAAATAGCAACTGATCAGAGCACTATGTTGACTTTTTATTTACAACTTTTAAATCTTGTAATTTTTTTTTAGTATTTACAGCAATGAGTATGTTTTACAAAAATAATATATTAAATTCTGATAGTGACCATAAAGAAATGACAGTATTATTTTAGGTTCCCCTTTCATTAGAATGAGTTTTACACAAAGGTAACACTTCACTTCTATGAAAGACGAAACTACTAAAGATAACCATGCAAATTTTTCTGGCTCAAAATTTGCTTTATGAAACTATTGCTGGAAAAAGAGTATGTATCCATAAAGATAGGGGGAGGAACAATATTTGTTGTTTTTAATTTGTTTTAATTCATGTTAAATTAACCTTTTAAGTTAAGACATTTTCAAAAAAATTCAACCACATTCAAGCCACCATGATTATATCACTCATTATATAACCAAACATTCCAGATGAAAAGTAATCCAAAATTTTAGTTTGGGATTTATGTGAAAGAAAAAGTTGCAATATCTAGAATGCTGTAAATTTTAAGAGGTAAAACAACTATGCAGCTGTAATTAGTCATGGACTAAATGCCTCCTCATAAGAATTACTTAATAAGTATTTTATTCCTCATGTTTGAATCATAAATATTCTATTGGATGCCTTCATTGTATAAGGAAATTTAGAAAGTAATGGATAGATTCTGTCACACTTTATCAACATTTCTAGTATGATAAGTACTGAGAACTGAATCTTCAGAGTTTTAACAACTTATAGAAAAGTGAATTGAAATTTCTGAAGTCTACAAAATGATGAGAGAGGTGAAAGAGAGATAATGTGCTAATGACCCTAGAGAGTTTGAAAACATTATGATCATGTCTTTTGAGAGAATCTCCTAGGAGGAGATAATGGGCATGACTGAATCTGTAAAGAAAAGAGCTTGCTCACAAGTGCTTGCGAGCATGGCAATCAAGAGCCAGAGGCAGTCAGCCAGAACTTGCCCCTGAGTAAGTTATTGAATCCCTTCAGAGTGAGGCTCAGGTTGTACTTATACTACCAGAAATAAATTAACCAGTGCCATTTTTTGTACCCTCCACACTAAAATTAAGTTATGCTATTTTTCTTCTTCCTTTTTTTTTTTAGTAATGTATAGATGTTAAACTCATGTATAGGGAAAGATATATAAAGGATATTTCATTAAATTCTCTGACATGATATTAAATATCTGACATGATATTTAGAAAATGAAACATCATATTTGATAATTTGTCATTCTAAATTCATAATTTTGATGTGTTCAACAATGGTTTTAAAATCAATGCATTTTATTTCTTCTTCATTTCAGTCACGCATCAAAGTAAGTATCCTATAGGCACTGCTATCACCCAGAATTAGGTCCCAAACTCTTGAATTAATTGGTTCCACTATTCCCACCATTTTCCCATATCTTCTGCTCAATATTTTTTTCTTTCTGTAATTATGCCCTGTTTTACATAGACCAAATCATATAAGTAACCAACCATACTCTTGGAAGGGCTGAATGTAATTACCCATTGCTTAATAGACGGCTTTAGCTTCCATTATAGTATTAAAACTAAGGCAATGAAATGTGGAGGTTCTTCAATATCATTCTCCTCACCTAACTTAAGAGATTTCCTTCTTTACTTTTAATTTTCTTTTTATCTCTGTCACAAGAGAAAAAGCTCTTTTTTTTTTTATAAGTACTAATGACACCAACATTAAAGACAGGGAGTGTGAAGGAGTTGTAAACTTTAAATAACCAACTGATTCTCCTTCAGCCTTTTATCAACTACTATTCAAAGGTAATTTCAAATATCCCCCTCAAATTATATTGTGGATCTTCATAAAATTTCTGTTTCTGTTATCTTCCAAAATTATAATATCCAGTTGGAGCCATTTATTTCATCTGCTTTTTCTTTCTTCTTTCTCTCTCTTCATTTATTTTTTCCCCATGATTACATACACATATTCAAATCTCATGTTTAAGAAATGCGGAGCTGAATTTTCTTTCAAACTGCCAATAATTTAATGACCATAGTAATTAGAAAGCTCTAATCCACAGCTCCTCTACCTCTATTCAAAATCTCTCTGAACACCCTGGATACCATAATCATCATTCTTTTTTTTATTATTAACATATAATGCATTATTTGCTTCATGGGTACAGGTCTGTGAATCATCAGTCTTACACAATTCACAACCCTCACCATAGCACATACCCTCCCCAGTGTCCATAACCAGCCACCCTATCCCTTCCCCCCATCAACCCTTAGTTTGTTTCCTGAGAGTCTCTTATGGTTTGTCTCCCTACCCAGTCCCATCTTATTTCATTTTTTCCCTCCCTAACCCCCCACGAACTCCCTGCCCTGCCTCTCAAATTCCTCATAGCAGAAAGATCATATGATAAGTGTCTTTCTCTGATTGACTTTTTTCACTCAGCATAATACCCTCCAGTTCCATCCACGTCATTATAAATGATAGGATTTCATTCTTTTTGATGGCTGCATAGTATTCCATTGTATATACCATGATCATCATTCTTCTGACACTGGTTCCTCAAAATTCACCATGTTTTTCTTTTTTCATGAACTTAAATTGTTACTTAAATAATTGTAGATTGGTGTGCAATCCTGTATTGCAGGAAGATCCCTTGTGCATTCTGCAGTTTCTCTGAATGGTAACATTTGCAAATTAGTATTGTAATATTACAACTGGGCTATTGACATTGATAGAATTCATGAGTCTTACTCATATTTCCCTAGTTTTATTTGAGTTCATTTATGTGTACTAAGTTTTATACAATTTTATCACCGTGCAGTTTTTGTATCCACCACCATAGTCAAGACACTGAACATTTCCAGAACCCTCAAGCATCCTTCCTTTTATAATCTTACCTATTTCCTTCCTATATCCTGCCTTTGTCCATAATACCTAACAATGATGCATTCTTCTTGGTTCCTTTCTATCTGAATAAGAATCTTTCTGAATAGAGGTCTTCTTGGAGCTTCCTTAATGAGAATTTTCACCTGAATCTTCAGCAAGAAATTCTTGTTTTTTTTAATGAAGTCTTCTGATTTCCTAACTCATTGTCCATGGATTTGGTCCTTCAGCTTCTCAACAAGAAGTGTGAGAAACTACTTTGACTCCATGACAGAGATTATGTGTGAGACTTTCTCCTTTCTTCTTCCCTTCTTCTACTCCTGAGATTTTATTTATTCAGAGAGATGAAGGCGGAGGCAGAGGGAGAAACAGGCTCCCAACAGAGTGGGAAGCTAGATGTGGGACTTGGTGCCAGGACCCTAGGATCATGACCTGAGCTGAAGGCAAGTGCTTAACTGACTGAACCACCCAGTTGCCCCCTGTGTAGGCTTTCTAACAAAATTTTTCCTGCTTAACCCATAAAAAAGAGTTTCTTTTAAACATAAATGTCCTCTTCCCAGAGTTGCTTTCAATTTCCTTAGAGTCTGCTCTCCCTCATTAACTACATGATTTGCCACTATGATGTTAATTCTGTCCAATATCTTAAAATCGCAAATTTTACAAAGGATAATTTGGAAGTTTAATGTTCTTTTTGGAAAATTTGAGACTTTCCAAAACTGGCTCATGTGAGACCTCTCTCTTCCATTATACCTTCTCATCCTTTTTACTTTTTGCTACCTTGACTTTCCTTTCAGCTCCCTTGAATCTTTTGATCTGTCCTGTCACCCTTCAATTACTCTAGTTCTTCCACCCTTTTCCACATGAGAATCTGAGTCCTCCTGCTCACATTAGTGAGGGACCTCAAAAGTAACCATTTGATGTTGAAAAGCTAATTAGACATAGACTGTATATTTTATATGCACAGATGACTTTGGAGATACCCAAATGCCTACATTGTAGCTCTTCCATCCTTTGCTCCAAATTTAGCCCAAATCCTTTATAAAGTCATACATCAGGACAAAGAAAATTTTAAAGCTTTCCTCCATAAATATTGGTGGGTACTCTTTAGCCCTCATGTTGAGCTGGTAACCTCAACTTGCTCCAACTGCCAAAAAACTAATCATGATAAAAATACAAAACTGAGACAAAGAGTCAACTCTTTGTTATAAACAAATGATCCTTTAATTTTTGTGTTTATGTTTGACTTATGACTAAAATTTTGGAATGAAAGTTATGTTTTCTATTTCTGTCTCTCTATATATGCTATATATGTATGATATTTTCTTAATTCCAATTACCAAATTACCAAAGTATTACCAAATTAAAATTTTCAAATCCCTAAGGTGGAACTATTCTAAGCAGCTAGAAATAAGGAAATTCTTAGTTCTAAGCAGCTAGAAATAAATAAATGCTTACATTAAATAGAGACCTGAAATGCCCAAGAATTTAAAAAAAAAAACAAACAACTACCTAACTTCAATAAGAAAAAAAAAGCAGCATAAAACTAACCCAAATCTTTTTAACATTTAATTTTGTATGCAGGATGTGTGTGTGTGTGTGTGTGTGTGTGTGTGTGTGTGTGTATTTAATTTAAAAAAATCCATCTTAATGTAAAATAACTGGTTGTTTCAGAAAAGAAAAAAATAAATAAAAGGAAGATATAGGGCAAATCCTGGAGAGACTTAAATGTTATAAACATTTCACAGAAAATGAATTTATTTGTCATGATCAAAAATATAATGAAGGTCAGGTGCCTGGGTGGCTCAGTGGGTCAAAACCTCTGCCTTCAGCTCAGATCATGATCTCAGGGTCCTGGTATTGACGCCTGCATTATTGGGCTCTCTGTTTCGCAGGCAGCCTGCTTCCTCCTTTCTCTGCCTACTTGTGATCTTTCTTTGTCACTAAATAAATAAAATCTTTAATATATATATTATATATTTATATATTTATATATGTTATATATATATATATATATAATGAAGGTATGACTGGCTGGCTCAGTCAGTTAAATCTCTCTGCCTACTTGTGATCTTTCTTTGTCAAATAAATAAATAAAATCATATATATATCATATATATATATATATATATATATATATATATATATATATATATCCCACTTATGTGGGATAGAGTCCCACATCAGTCTCCTTGCTCAGCAGGGAACTGGCTTCTCTACCTGCCTTTTCCCTGCTTGTACTCTTTCTTTCTCTTTCTCTCTCTCTTTCTTTCCCTCTCACTATTGACAAATAGATAAAGTCGTAGATAGATAGATAGATAGATGATAGATAGATATAGATAGATTTGTTTATAAGATTTTATTTTATTTTATTTTTATTTTTTTAAAAGGTTTTATTTATTTGACAGAGAGAGATCACAAGTAGGCAGAGAGGCAGGTAGAGAGAGGAGGAGGCAGGCTCCCTGCCGAGCAGAAAGCCCGATGCGGCCTCGATCCCAGGACCCTGAGATCATGACCTGAGCCAAAGGCAGAGGCTTTAACCCACTGAGCCACCCAGGTGCCCTGTTTATAAGATTTTAAAAATAGTTTTAGTAGCAAATAGTATACTGAGGCAAATCTAGAATTGGGTTTTTCCTCTGTTAATATAACAAATTTTTCCTGAATTAATTATTTGTTCTTAAGAAGAGTTTAAAAATATTTGCTTTACTTTCTGAGTAAGCTATATGTAAGGCAAAGGTTCTGTATATGATCAGAATAATTTACAGTTCTTTAGAGTCCAACCCTGGATTCATGTCTAAAAACTAAAACGATACAAAAACTACTCTGAATAAAAGTCTATCTTAATTGGAGACTTGAAAGAGTTCTATGTATTTATATATAGACAGAAAGAACTGAATAATTTAAAAATATATTGTATATATTTCTATTTTACATATATATTTTGTACTTTAACATTTTTAATTTTTCTGTAATTTACTCAAAGCCCATCTTTATTTTTTCTTATTTTTTAAAAATTTTAAATTAAAAAATATATCTTTACCCATTGATTATGAGTGTTTTCACTATATATACTGTAGTCTTACATATGGTTGGGACTCTGTGTGGACATTATGTTCCACAAGTCTGTCTAGCGCCATTAAGGTATTTTAATAATTTTTAATATTGAAGTTTTAAAATTCAAAATAATGACAGAAATTTTATTTTCTCAGAAATACAGTTAATATTTTTATCTTACTCCCGTTTTAAAAGTTTTTTAAAGATTTTATTTATTTATTTGAGAGAAAGAGAGAACAAATGGGGAGAGGGACAGAGAAAGAGGGAGAAGCAAACTCCCCACTGAGCAGGGAGCCCAACATGGGGGTAGATCCCAGGACTCTGGGGTCATAACCTGAGCAGAAGACAGATGTTTAACCAACTGAGCTACACAGCCACCCCTTAAAAGTTTCTTTGTCTTTTAAGAATCGATTTATACATATTTTGTTATACCTGGAGAAATTGCCAGATTTGTCATATAATATGTAACAAATTTTTAGTTATCCTCTTAGGTGTTCCAGATAGACACTAATATCTTCTGCAAATAATAGTTTTTATACATTGCAATCTTATATTTATTTGTCACTCTCTTTACCTTACCTGATTGTATCAGTTATTATCCCCTTATTTAACACTGGTGTTTCATATTAAATAATTATGACATTCTTATCTTTTCTCTCATTTTTTAAAGGTTTACTTATTTGTTTGAGTGAGAGAGAGAGAAAGAGAGATAAAGAGATAGAAAGCATGGAGAGGGAGAGACAAAGGGAGAGACTCTCCAGAGGCTTTTCTGAGTGAGCACAAAGCCTAGAACTGAGGCACTCAACCCACTACCTATGAAATCATGACCTGATCTGAAACCAACAGTCTGACATTCAACTGACTGAGTTACCCAGGCACCCCATCTTTTCCCTCATTTTGATGAATAAAACATTTTTGGTTATTATAAACCTTAAAAAATCATTATTTTACTATTTTTTTAAAGATTTATTTATTTAAGAGAGAACATGAACAGGAGGGTCAGAGGGAGAGGGAGAGAAAATTTCAAGCAGACTCCACACTGGCTGAGGGCAGAGTCCAATGCTGGCTCAATCTTAGGACTCTGAGATCATAACCTGAACCAAAACCAAGAGTCAGTCATTTACCCAATTGTGCCACACCCCCCAGGTGTCCCTGTACTACCCTTTTATTAAGAAAAGTTTAGTAGAAACATTTGATTCTTTTAAAGACATCTTTGTTAAGAATGGAGATGTTCATCTAATTATCCTCTTTATAGGTCTGCATTTTTATTTATCTTGACAGATGTTCTTATATTAGTTTCTATATTGTCTAAAGAACTCTCATTTGTCGTGTACTATTTTAAAATTGCTACTAGATATATTTTTATTATCTTTTATTTAAGATTCTTTGACTTATTGTTTAGAAATAAATTTGTTGTCTTTTTTACAATATATCTTCTATTTTCCTGGATTGTTTATTATATTTGTCTAGGATGCCATTCATATTATCTGTGGTTTGAGATAAAACATGGGCTTTATTTATCATGTTTTCTGTTTTTCTAAGTTGTTATCTTATGGTTTCAACTTTATTAAATTATTTTACACTTTTATTGCGGATGGGAGGGAATGGTGTCCTACATTATTGCATAAGGTACTTAATCACTTTTTAAACTTTTTAAACTAAATACTTAATTCACTCATTTTTCTGTTTCATAATTTACTTTTTTAAGGCTAAGATGCTTTTGTTCTTAGAGTTTCCAATTTGAAGTTATATTATCATTTTTCTGGATCAATATTCTAAAACAGTGGATTGGATTTCTGTTTTTATCCCATAAGAAATATATATATGTATGTGTGTGTGTATGTATTCATTTATTTTAAAAGATTTTATTTATTTATTTATTTATTTATTTATTTATTTATTTATTTATTTAAGACAGAGAGGGAAGCAAGAGACAGTAAAAGCAGGGAAGAGAGGGAGAAGTAGGCTTCCTGTGATCGGGAGTCAGGCATGGTTCTTGATCCCAAGACGCTGGGATCATGACCTGAGCTGAAGGCAGATGTTAAATGGACTGAGCACCCAGGTGCCCCAAGAAATTTTTTTTTTTTAATTTTGTTTCTTTATCATCAGTTTCCAGGAGTTAAATATTCTTAATTCTGAATATTTCTACTTTCTTAATTTCTAGTTTTCCTGCATTTGCTATCAAGGAATTATTTCTACTATTTGTACTTTCTGGAAATTTCCAATATTTTATACCAATTATTATGAATTCTTCACAAGAATTGTGAAGAGGTGTATTTTTTTCTTTTAAAGATTTTATTTATTTATTTGACACAGAGAGAGATCACTAGTAGGCAGAGAGGCAGGCAGGAAGAGAGAGGAGGAGGCAGGCTCACTGCCAAACAGAGCCCGAAGCAGGCCTGGATCCCAGGACCCTGAGATCATGACCTGAGCCGAAGGCAGAGGCTTTAACCCACTGAGCCACCCAGGTGCCCAAGAGGTGTATTTTTAAGGTGTGTAATTAGTTATATTTAATTTGTATTACCTTCTTATATTAATATCTTCCATTCCCATTTATTTTTCATCTATTTGATCCATCAAGAACTGAAAGAAATTGATACTATTTACCAAAAATGTTTCTCATAACTTCTTTTTTAAATTCCTTGCCTTTTGAATATTGTCTACTTCATTTGGCCCACAGATAATATTAATAATCATAAGTGACTTCCTTTTTAGTGATTTTTTCTCTAAATTATATGTAATCTGATAATAATATTGGAAGCCCCCATTTTTTAATTGCAATTTTCTAATGTCTTTGACCATGCTTCTATTAATCTTTTTGGGTCACAATTTTTGATAGTCCTTTATCTAAGGTGTATAGTTGATTTTGCTTGGAATCCTGTCTGAAAAGCTGCAACTTTCATTGATCAACTAAGCAAAAAACAAAACAATTGTATGGCTTGTTTTAAGTCTATACAGAAAAGTAGTGGGTTTTTTTTTATTATTATTTATTAGCCTCTTTTCTTTTAAAAAGTTTAGCAATGGGGTGCCCAGGTGGCTCAGTCAGTTAAACATCTGCCTTTGGTTTAGGTTATGATCTCAGGGTTCTGGGATCAAGTCCTGTGTGAGGTCCCTGCTCTACAGGGAGCCTGCTTCACCTCCCTCTGCCATTCCCCTGCTTGTGCTCTCTCTCACTTGCTCTCTCTTTCACATAAATTAATAAAAATCTTTTAAAAATAAAATTATTAAAAAATAAAAAGTTTAGCAACATTAGAATTCCTAATCCCACCCTTAAAATTGTAAAGTGCTACTATGATTTATCAGTTTAAAATCTCAATAAATGTTAAATCACTACATAAATAATTGAAATTTCTTATTTAAAAAAATTCATGCATAACAGTAAATATAAGAAAAAAATATTTCTTTTTGTTAAGCCAGCACTGGCAATGGAGACAGAATTTTCAATTTATGTAGATAATGGAAGTATGGACAACCAAAGGTCACCAAAAGAGATAAGTAAAAAGAGACTACATGATTTTCCAATATTTTGAAATATATTATCATCAATTAGAATTTATAGAAAAATATGTTACAGTCACACAATATAATCTCTGAAATATCTACGACTAAGCCTATATGGAAATTGGGAGGTTTATATGAAAAAAATATATAATTTTAGGGATTGGTATAACAGATAATTACAAATTGGTAAGACATAGTGTTTTAGGTTTTTGAGGTTTGTTTAATACTACAATTAATATAAAATCAGTAAATTCTTTTAAATTGTGCTTAATGGTTTGTAACCCTAAAACAGTTTCTATAAATTATCTAGATTTGAGAATAATAAATATTGGAATATAGTGGACTATTGATGGAAAAAGGACATTTCTACTATGGATTATTAATACATATTAAATATATAACATATATAAATATACATTAATATTAGTATATATCAATACATTGTTGAAGTCCAAGAATAAGCATTAACCAGTAGAAGAGATTTGAAAGCCCTAAAACATTAATATTTATAGAAATTTACATATAAAGTATTTATCACAAAATAAAACACACATTATTGGTTAGTCAATGTTTTGAAGTGAGTGAAATGTGAGGAAGGTATTTTTAAACTTAAAGGCAGCCTGTACAAAATTTTTAAAATAACAATTACTAAATGAGAAAAATTTTGAAATTTCATATTTATTCTCTGCCCCTATTTATACACATTTATATATATAGATATAATTTGATTATAGAAAAGTTTATGTGTGTGTTCACATGTGCATTTTACTATAGCTAAAAAGATTTAAAGAAAACAAAAGAAAAATATCCATAAAGACCTTCAAGTGTTTGTATTTTTTATTTTTTTACATGTTTTGGCAAGCCATTTTGAATATGTAATCCAGTAAAGTTGCTGTTCAGAAATGAAGGAGAAATCAAAAACATTTCCAGACACAGAAGCTGAAGGAACTCATTACCACTAGATATTCCTTATGGTAAATGTTGAAGAAATGTCTTCAAGTTAAAATGAAAGGATGCAAAATAACATGAAAATATAAAATTAAATGGATAAAGCTGAAAAAATAATCTACTATGAATAAATAATATGAACTATACAAGAATATTAATGAAATTACCTGAGAATTTTCTTATTTGTCATCATCTACAGATATGTATATTTTTCTAGTAAGCCTTGAGTAGATGTGAAACTTTTCAGCTACAGTTATATTGATCATATTTTTATAGAAATGTTCAAATCTTTTCTTTAACTTATGGATAACAAAATATGATTATCCATGTCATGGAATATATAAACCTTATTTCTCACAGAGAATAGAGAGAATTTTGTTCTATATTAATATCTTTTACTTCAATTTTTTGCCTTATTGCACTGTTAAAAACTCCAGTACAAGGCTAATAAAAGTGATGAGTATACATCTTGGCCTTATTCCCAATCTTAAGAGAAAAATATACATTTTTTAATCATTAAGTATGTTAACTATAAATATTTACAGGTGCACTTTATCAGTTGAAAAGGTTTATTTTCTTCTTAGTTTTTCACAATACTTTTTCATGATGGATACTGAATTTTGTCAAATGAGTCACCTGCATCTGTTGAGATGATCATATACTTTTCCTTGTTTGTATTGATAGTATGGGCAAATACATTTATTTTCAAATTTTGGACAAAATTACATTTTTGAGATAAAACTCATCTGGTCATGCTATAATATACTTTTATTTATTATTGGATTTATTGGCTAAAATTTTGTTAAGAATGTATGTGTATTCATAAAGGGTATTTTGTGTATAGTTTTCTTTATTTGTAATTTTTTTCTTTTTCTAGTTTTTACTAAATTTCATTTAGTTAACATACAGTGCAATATTAGTTTATTTTAGTGACTCATCACTTACCTTTGACACCCAGTGCTCATCATAAGTGTACTACTTAATACCCGTCACCAATTTAACCCAATTCCCCACCTATCTCCCCTCAGCTAACCCTCAGTTTATTCTGTATAGTAAAGTTTGTTTCCTGATTTGTCTCTCTTGGGAGACAAATGTTCATCTGTTTTTTTGTTTGTTTGTTTGTTTGTTTGTTTCTTAAACTCCACATATGAGAGAACTCATATAATGTTTGTCTTTCTCTGGCTGACTTATTTCACTTAGCATAGTACACTCTAGCTTGACAATGCAAATGTCAAGATTTCATTCTTTTTGATGGCTAAATGTGTGTGTGTGTGTGTGTGTGTGTGTGTGTGTGTATGTACACATATATGTGTGTGTGTTGTCTTCTTTATCCATTCATCAGTCAATGGACATTTGGGCTCTTTCCATATTTGGCTATTGTTGATAATGTTGCTATAAGCATCATTTTTACTGTAATATCTATGTTAGGCCATGATGGTGAAGTAATGTTGTTATCATAGTATGAATTTGGAAGTTCTTCCTCTGCTTTTAGTTTCCTATAAAGTTGGCACTAAATTCTTCCTTAAATGTTTAATAGAATTTACCAGAAAAACCACTTGAGTCTAAATTTTTCTTTATGGACAAGTGTTTAAACCAAAACGTCAGTGTCTTAATAAATGTAGAGCTATTTTTGTTTTTCCTGATGGAGTTTCAGTCTTTCCCAAAACAATGTATTCATTTCATTGAAGTTGTCAAATATACTGACATGGAGTTGTTCTTAATAGCCTCTTAATTTTATTTTAAAATTCATAGAAATTTCTGTTCCATAAGCTTTTCTATTCCAGTTTGTGAGCTCATGAACAGATCTTAGGTCACTGTGTCTCCTAATGACTGATATACCAGATTCTTTCTTATGGTCTCTCTATTACTTTGGAGAGTTTTCTCACATGTGTGCATTGATCTATATTTGCTGAACACCAAAAATAACCCTTCTCAGACCCAGGCCCCATTCTATTTATGTGTCATTCTCTTTTCTCCACTAATCTGCCCTGGAAATGTCAGCCTTAGAATCCATAAATTCTGAATTCTTTCCCCTCTACTCGGAAAGATAAGTTGCTTCTATTTGAGTAATCTTTCCCTGTATTGCAGCCTCAAAAGTCTTCATTCAATGAGCTTGGGTCCTTGTAAGGATTACCTCATTTGTTTCCCTTTACTCAGGGATAACTATTCCTTCTTGCTTGATGTCCAGTGTCTGAAAAGCTATTGATATAAATGTGTTTATTGTCACTTCATTCTTACTGAAAGAGGAAGAGTGAATGTTATATTTTTAAAAGAGAAAAAATAGAAGTGGTCCATTTTTTCCAGAAATGTACTTTAAGACATTGAAAAACATTCATATATTTTTCATAATTTTCTTAGTTCTCTTTTCTATTCACACTAGTTTTTATGTTTAGTTTAGTTGGTTGGTTGGTTGTCTTTTGTTCATTTGTTTGTTTGCTCTGGCTAGAATATGAAATTAAATTCAAAAATAAATATGATAATGTAAAGGGAAGAAAAAGTAGTTTAAAACTTTCATGTTGGGGTGCCTGGGTGGCTCAGTCATTAAGCATCTGCCTTTGGCTCAGGTCATGATCCTGGAGTCCCAGGATCAAGCCCCACATTAGGGTCCCTGCTGTGAGGAAATCCTCCTTCCCCCTCTCTCATTCCCCCTGCTTCTGTATCCTCTCTAGCTGTGTTTTTCTCTGTCAAATAAATAAAATCTTTAAATTTTTTTTAAAAATTAAAAAAAACTCTCATTCTGGTTGAGGAAAAATAAATTTTCAATCAAGAAAAATATAATTTTATCTTAATATATAATGTGATGATTTTATAGCAAATTTCAAAGCTTACTGGCAACATCAGAGGCTATTTGGTTCACTGATTTATATTTTATTTCAGTAAAGGAGAAAAGTACAGATGCTTTGGACCTTAGTTCAGAGCTCAATTAACTTTGAAAGATTTGAAAGTAATTTCCAAGGCCATACAAGTATCTAATGAATCAAGCGCCAAGGGAGGTGAAAGTGCTTGAGCAAGAGATAATAATAAACTTCCCCCTTTTATACCCACAAATCATGGATGACTTTCTATAGCTTGGTAAGTAGGACAACAGATTTTTCATGCTTAGGATGAAGTAAATTCAATAAAGGTAAAGAAAATAGGAGTGTTCTTTATAAAATAAATGAATATACCTTAAATATAATAAATTAAATTTGAATAGTTATAGTTACTATTTATCAAACAACTTCACTCTGGAATTCTGTTTTATCTTCTTAACATACGAAATTATTTGCTAAAGAAGCATCAAAGATCACTTTTTTCTGTCACTCTATATCCTCTCAGAAATTTTGGATGTCTGTCAAAAAATTAGTTATTTTTGCTATTTGAATGGTCTTTTAGATGGCCTGACAATATTATCCCACTGGCTTAGGGTCATTTAAACTAATAATGTTTATTCTCTCTTCTCTGCTTAGTTTTTACTAAAATCTTATAAACTAATATATTGAAAATAACAATAAAAAAGCCACACTTATCTTATGATATGAAGCCTTTCCAGTATGGGTACTCATGGACTATATCACATTTCCCATGTTATTTAAAGTCTATTATGATTTTATATATTGTTATGATTGCTTAAAAAACTGATAATTATTTTAAAGATTTTATTTATTTTTTTGACAAAGAAAAATACAGCTAGAGAGGGAACACAAGCAGGAGGAGTGAGAGAGGGAGAAGCAGGCTTCCCGCTGAGCAGGGAGCCCGATGTGGGGCTTGATCCCAGGACTCCGGGGTCATGACCTAAGCCAAAGGCAGTCACTGAACCAACTGAGCTACCCAGGCATCCCAACACTGATAATTTTTTTTTAACACTGAAAACTTTTTTTCACCAAAAATTACTTGTACTAGAATATGTAATAGGAGATTGACAAGTGAATTTATAAGTTCCAATTTAGTACATTAATTAATATACTAATCATTAGTCAGACTTAAATAAAAATTTTGCCATAAAAAATGCTTACATTGAAACATGTAACAGAAAATAAATGGGATTTTTATCTAGAATCATACATTAACTAACAAATTAACTAATGGTTAGAATTAAATATACTTAAGATCAAAGACCTTCATAGATTTTGAATCTCATTTAGAAATAATCAAATGCATATGTAATTAATAATGGTAATCCAATTCTTCATCTGGATCTGAAATATTGAAGAGTGATTCAAGCCATGTTGAATATGCATCTTTTTGTACAGAAGATTTCACTTTGGGAATTCTTTTCTACACTATCATTATTAATAGAAAGTCTTCTTAGTAGTGTCCCATCCAAATGCATAACATTTATTCACAAAAGAAGTATGGAAGGAATCTCCATAATTTATGAATGTACAATCCCAAGTAGCATATATTCAACTTACTTTAAGATTTCAAATTTTCTAGACCCAAGTTATCAGTTTTCTTGCCTTTAATAAAATCTAATTTATAATATTACTTCCATCAAATGTACATTTCCAAGGTTATCAAAATTACTACTTTTTTCTCAATTTATCTAAGTTTGGGTGATGCTAATCTTTACTCTTTCAAAAAATTCCTTATAGATCAAGAAATCTTCCTGAATACATATTATTAACTTCTCTTTGTCATTTTGTTTTACTTTGCTTTTGTTTTGTTTTTGAGAGAGAGAGAGAGCACACAGGTGTGAGCAGGGTGTGGGGTTGTAAAGAGGGGCAGAGGGAGAGGGGAGAGAGGATCTTAAGCAGGCTCCACACCCAGCAAAGAGCCAGATGCTGGGCTGACCTCACAACCCTGAGATCATGACCTGAGCCAAAATCAAGAGTGGGAGACACTTAACCAATGAGTCACCCAGATGTACCAGAGCAAACTTCCCTCTCAAACTTTGTCTTTTCAGGATGCCTTGGTGGCTCAGTTGGTTAAGCATCCGCCTTCTGCTCAGGGTCACACTGGGCTCCTTGCTCAGCAGAGAGCCTGATTCTCTCTTGGCCTGCCACTACCCCTGCTTGTGTTTTCTCTCTTTATCTTTCTCTGACAAATAAATAAATAAAATCTGTATTTCCTTCAGGTTTCACTTCAACTACATAAATAGTTTTTTTTTTCCCTTTTATTGTTTACACATCACTCAGCTGAAATAATAGAAGTTCCAAGTGTTGTTCTCCTGTTGTTGTAGGGCACTTCAGTCAACTTAGACACATTAAAAATACACTTCTTCAATAATAGGTAATGAATGGAAGATGCAATGTGGCATCCACAAAACAAATATGAAATTCCTGGGGGGCCTACTCATTATCCAATGAAGTGGATCTAGAAATCAAGTACATAAATTAGAATAATCAAATAATATAAATGGCAGATATTTGTGGTAACCTTCAAAGTAACTAAACTAGAATAAATAAAATATATCATTACCTTTTTGAAGGACATTTTATTCGAGAACATTCTAAAGATTTTTTGAGAAAATAAAATCTATGTTATAAACCTAAAGAAAAACTGGTACTTAGGTCTTATTAGATTTGTGATATCAAGCTAAAAACTTCACTGAATAAGTTAATTAATTAAAACAGGTTTGAATACAATAATTTTAGAAAGAAGGTGCAATTAGATGTATTTTTCATAAAACTTCCTTTTTGATCTATCTTCAAATGAGACCTCTGAGCTTTATTTTAGCAGTAGAAGCCCATTTTCTTCATTAACATTCATTAAGCATCAGTTATTAAAAATCCTAGCTTGCTATTAATGCCTTGCAATTTAATTCACAAGTATGTAATTGTCTCACATTTGAAGATATGCATGTACAAAATTTCAGCTTTTTCTATATATGTTTTTTAATTGAACTTGTAAATAGATACAGTGAGAGTGAACTTAAAATTCCTTAACCACATGGGTAACAGGGAAATTTGGCCACATGACCTTAGTAGTAAATTACTCTATGTTTAATTTAGAGACCCAAATTGAATCTTTGACATGCTTGATTGCTAGTCATATTTTATGCAGATAAACAACAATAACCTCCAATACTTGGGCAGTAAATAAAAGAGGAACTGATTTTGTAATATTAACACCCCATGAGAAGTGCAGGTCTCTTAACTTCTAGAAATCCCATTTATTAAAAATATGTAAAGTGTAAAGATAAGCACATTAGAAAACAAAATGTACTTAAAACTATAAAGACTAATTTTTTTGCCTACATTGTGCAATCACTTTTTGATGTTTACCTGTCACCTCATCAGTCACCCCAGTTTATTTCTGATATAAAAAATAGAATATATATCTCATAAGACAAATAATAAACCATGCTGTTTCTTAGCTATTAAAATTAATACATGTCTGTAGTAAACTAACACTAAAAAAAACCACTATTTATCGTATAGTCTATAGTTAAAGAAAATATCTGTATACTTAACATATTAAATGTTTTAAAAACAACAACAGAATAATGATATTTCTGGGGGTTTTGATATGTGGGAATATGAAATTTATATCAAGCTGCTGAGAAAGTTATGTTGGTAAACCAATAAAAGAGAAAATAAAAGTCCCTAGTTGGCAGATTTATTTAAATACTGCCAACAGAATGTCATACCAAATCACTTCTGAAATGTTTTGAATGATATTGGTAATCTAGGGAGGAAAACAAGACAATAAAAATATATTTGCAAAGTATATTTTTAATTTATTTTTATTACAAGTTTTTATTTAAATTCTAGCTAGTTAACATATACGATAAAATTGATATCAGATGCAGAATTTAATGATTCATCACCTATGTATAACACCCAGTACTTATCCCAACAAGTGCCCTCCTTAATGCCCATCACCTATTTAGCCCACCTTCCTCCTTCAACCCTCAGTTTGTTTTCTATAGTTGAGTCCTTTTTGGTATGCTTTTCCCTCCTCTTTTCCCCTCCCCCTACATTCATCTGTTTTGTTTCTCAGATTCCACATATGAGTGAGATCATATGGTATTTGTCTTTTTCTGACGGACTTATTTTGCTTAGCATAATACACTTTAGCTCCACCCACGTTGCTACAAATAGCTAAGATTTAATTCTTTTTGATGGTTGAGTAATATTCCTATAGAGAGAGGAATATATATATGTATATGTATTGAAAGGATACAAAAATACTATTTGAAGGGACACATGCATCCAGATGCTTATAGTAGCATTATCAACAATAGCCAAACTATGTAAAGAGCACAAATGTCTATCGACCGATGAATGGATAAAGAGGATGTGATGAATATATGTGCAATGTGCATTTTTTAAAAGAATATTTAGTACAAGTTCTTCACTTTGCTTTTAAAAATATGACCCACATGTTTAAATGACTTTTTTTTACATGAAAAAGTGCTCCAAATATCTTAGTAATTACCATTAGCACTGAGCATGAGTTTCAGTATATCATAGATGTTTTATGACCAAAGCGGTATGGTACTGTTACAATAATAGATACATAGATTAATGGAACAGAATAGAAAACCCAGAAGTGAAACCACACGTATATGGTCAATTAATCTTTGACAAAGCAGGAAAGGATATCCAGTGGGGAAAAAGACAGTCTCTTCAACAAATGATGTTGGGAAAACTGGAAAGCAACACTCAAAAGAATGAAATTGGAGCACTTTATTACACCATCCCCCAAAATAAATTCAAAATGGATTAAAGGCCTAAATGTGAAGACTTGAAACCATAAAAATCCTAGAACACAGGCAATAACCTCTTTGACATCAGCCATAGCAATTCTTACTAGATATGTCCCCTGAGACAAGGGAAGCAGAAGGAAAAATAAGCTATAGAACTTCAAAATAAAAAGCTTCTGCACTGCAAAAGAAAGAGTCACAAAACTAAAAGAATGCCTACAGAATTGGAAAAGATATTTGCAAATATCTGATAGAGGGTTAGTATCCAAACTGCATAAAGAATTTATAAAACTCAACACCCCAAGGGGTGCCTGGGTGCAGTTGGTTAAGCGACTGCTTTCAGCTCAGGTCATGATCCCGGAGACCGGGGATCGAGTCCCACATTGGGGTCCTCGCTCAGTGGGAAGCCTGCTTCTCCCTCTGCCACTCCCCCCTCTCTGGCTGTGTTTCTCTCTGTCAAATAAATAAAATCTTAAAAAAAAATAAACCTCAACACCCCAAAAATGAATAACCCCCCCCCAAAATGGGCAGAAGCTGTGAACAGACACTTTTCCAAAGAAGATTTATGGATGGCCAAAAGACAAATGAAAACATGCTCAACATCACCAATCATTAGAGAAATACACACTAAAACTCCCAAAAGATATCACCCCATACCTGTCGGAATGGTGAAAATTAAAACAGGTCTTGGTGAGGTTGTGGATAAAGGAGCGCCCTCATAGAGATTTGTGTTTTATAAATATGCTCATTAGGTTGGATAGTGATATGAATAATAGCTGTTAATCTCATTTTCTTCCTGACACTGGAAATAAAAGGAAAGAACTACATAGTCCTCTTTTCCATTTCACAGTTGTCTTTGTCCATTAGGGCTGCTATAACAAAAATATCACAGTTTGGACAGCTTATAAACTATAAAAATTTATTTCCAAAAGCCAAAGTCTGAGATGAGAATGCCCAAAGGATCTGATGAGAACACTGCTCTGTTATGCAAAATTCTCTCTGTATACTTACATAGTAAAAGGGACTGTGGTGTTCTCTGTGTTTTTTTTTTATAAGAACACTCTTCTGTATTCTTTACCTATGCATCTCCCAGAGGTACCACCTCCCAACAAATACCATCACCATTGGGTGATATAACCACCCCCTAAACTATTAAGATTTTGCATATGAATTTGTGAAGAAACAATATAGCAACAGTTTAAATCAATGCACTAAGTAGTTCTACTTTATCAACACATATTTAGATAGATTTGACATATAATCATACAATAATGGTTCTAATAAGTTTAATTTAATTAAACATTAAGTTAGGTGCCATAGTAAAATATGTAAGAATGTTGAGTGGAACAATGGTCACAGATAACAATTACAGCTTTTCCTGACACTTTATATAGTATTGTTTATAAGGCTGCTATTTTTAATCTTACTTGCATTTTTTAAAATACATATCTATAATACAATAAAGAACAAGAAAAGTAAGTTTCATCTTAGGTTCACACCTTAGGTAGTGAAATCCAAGCTCAAATATTCAGATTAATTGGCACTTAAGAGTTATTTGCTTAAAAGTACCACCAGAACATTTATAATAGCTCCACACAGTTTTTGGTAGGGTAGATAAAAAAATGTCACTTTCCTGTTAATGACTATTTCAAATTTAAAGATATTTACACTTGGTTTAAGATTAACACATTGACAACACTATAGATGCAAGTTAATTTATAAATATAGTATTATTTTTATTTTCCAAACATCAGAAGTTTGATTTTCATGTCAGACTGAAGTTTTAAATTGAGAACTTGAGTGAAATTCATGTTTATTTTATCAACAAATTTTCATCGTACTGTTTGCACTTCACACTGTGTGAACCACATAATGATTCAAATATTTCATATCCTACTTTCAGGGGTAGTAATATCATGCACCCAACAGTGTGCACTTGATTTAAACTGCAATTGAATATATTTGAGAAACAATCTGTTGTAGAATCTCATGTACAATTTCAATGTTGAAAACTTGTATTCTGAGGAAAATATATACTTCACAGGGCCACTACTTCAAACTAAATTTGAGTACTTGTAGGTAGATGATGTGTCACTTATTTCTTTGAAGTTGATCAACATATATACAACTATAACTGGTTCTGCTGTTACAAAAGAAAGACAAGTTAGGAAGTAGTATACAGTAACATTGAAATTCCAACAAAATCCGTTTGAAATGACCATGAAATTGAGGCATAAGTAATATTTTGAATCTTTAATCTTGAAAGATTTTAATTATTTAATGTAAAAAAAATTGTAATAAGAGTTCCTGAAACATTATTAAAAGAATGCTTTATTCTGTGTCTGTACCTTGAGGTAGTAATGAACATGAACATGCAGATACTCATTTATTTACCAATACATATTTTGAATGCTTATTATATAAAAATATTTATTTGATTACTATTAGAATAAAAAGCTCAATCAACCATACACATCTCCAGTAGAGATCATAGTTAAGTAAGGGAGTATATAAACCTATATAAACATAATAAAAAAGACAAAAAAACTCTTAACAGAAACAGATTGACAAATGAAATGTTGTGGAATTTTAGAGAAAGAGAAGTATTTATATTTGAGTGACCAGGGAAAGTTTAATTGAGAAATTTATACTTGAACCCAGGAAAGAAAGAAATTTGTTGAATCATAGGAAAATGGGGAGTAAAAATTACACAAGTCAATGGAACAATGATTAGAAAATATACAACGAAATATTAGGCCCAGATAGAGAAACAATAGATTACTATATGTTTAATAAAAGAATATGTATCCTTTCTCCCAGAAATTGTCCTGAGTCCAGAACCAATATATTTTACAGTTGATATACTTACAATTGATAGACTTAAATTATCCCCTTTTTAATAAATAACTTATATTTTTAAAAATGATTTTAAAGAGGTAAAAGATCTTCACTTCTCCGTAGAAAATATACAAACAGCTAACAGACACATGAAAAAATGTTCAGCTTCACTAGCTATCAGGGAAATTCAAATCAAAACCACACTGAGATACCACCTTACACCAGTCAGAATGGCCAAAATTAACAAGACAGGAAACAGCAAGTGTTGGAGAGGCTGCGGAGAAAGGGGAACCCTCTTACACTGTTGGTGGGAATGTAAATTGGTGCAGCTGCTTTAGAAAACAGTGTGGAGATTCCTTAAAAAATTAAAAATAGAGCTACCCTATGACCCTGCAATTGCACTACTGGGCATTTACCCCAAAGATACAGATGTAGTGAAAAGAAGGGCTATATGTACACCAATGTTCATCGCAGCAATGGCCACAATCGCCAAACTGTGGAAAGAGCCAAGGTGCCCATCAACAGATGAATGGATAAAGAAGATGTGGTACATATATACAATGGAATACTATGCCTCCGTCAGAAAGGATGAATATCCAACTTTTATAGCAACATGGACTGGAATGGAAGAGATTATGCTGAGTGAAATAAGCCAAGAAGAGAAAGTCAAGTATCGCATGGTTTCACTTACTTGCGGTGCATGAGGAGTAACCTGGAGGACAGTGGGAGAAGGAAAGTAAATGGGAACTAGGGTAATCCAGGGAGGGAAACAAAACAACAGAGACTTTGGATACAGAAACAAACTGAGGGACTTGGACGGAGGGGGGTGGAGGGATGGGAAATCCTGGTGGTGGGTACTGGGGACACCTAAAGCGTGGAGCACTGGGTGTGGGGAATGGGGAATGAATCTTGGAACACTGGGGAAAAAAAAAAAAATTAAGTAACAATAAAAAAAAAATAAATAAAGAGGTAAAAGAAACAGTTTGCTAACTGAGGATATAGAAAACCATAAAATTGGTTTTGCATATCACTCCCATTATAGTCACAGATTATCAAAGCATATCTGACCAAAAATAGATATCAGACACTTTAAAATATTAAAAATATGGCAATTTATTATTTCTTCTTAGGCCAAATATTTCCTTGTTGCTGCATGCAATGAAAGAGAGAAAGGGAAATTACAGAAAATATTTTAACAATAAACTTACTTATCTCTTACACATGGAATAATAATAATTGGATATGTTCCTTGATGTTAAGGTCTCATAAAAAGAACACTGGATTTTTGGATACAATGTTTATATGCTATGCTTAAAATTTAAGGTATTTCAAATTAATTCTGTTTGCTCTATGGATATTCATGTGTGTGTTCCTGCGTGTTATAGTTCTTCACCATTTGAGTCAACTCTTGAAAGAAAAACAAAAATGTTAACTAATTGGAATTAAATAAAAACTTTGAAAAAAATGGATAATTAGATAACTGCATTTCTTGAGAGATAACTTCATAATAGCTCAAGTTTATTAGTAAAACAAAATGTAAGATTCAGTTTTAAACACTGCAGTCATATAAAAATCTCTGATTAAAAAGAAACATTCAGAGTTGTTGTTTTGTTATATTAGCACCTTAGAAAATCCTATCTAAGAAAATGTATTTACTAACTAGTAATTCTAAAAATAATTGCATTAAATTTGATCTCATGAAGAATTCATAAGATCTAATTTAACATTATTTCTGTTTTTGAAATGCAAGTTTTTTCATGCTGGTTTATAATGAGTTTGCAAAATACAAATAATAAAGTAATACAAATTCACATTTGAAATTAAAGTTTGAAACAATGGTTTAGAATAGTAAAAATATAATATTTTATAACTACTTTGAAAGAGCTTTTGTACATTTTTGGCCTTTTGCTTGTTTGTTTCGTTTCTTGTTCTGTACTGAAACATGTACTAAATCTGAAAATTCATAGATTGGTGTCCTTGAGGAAGTGTATATATCATTGTTTAAAAAAAAAATGGCCTCTATAAGAGGTCATGAAAAAAATGACTACATTTTACATTAATTTATTTTTTACATCAATTGTTCAAAAAATTAATAAAAACATTACTTGGTTATTTTTTTTCTAAATCAAATTATTTTTAGTTTCCTCAAGAGAGTCTTTAGACTCTTCAATATAATTTTTGGTTTCTCAGAGTATATTCACATGTCTAGAGGACACAATGAAAATCGTGTCTCACTTCCTTGATCTTAAGTCAAGAGACTTCCCTTCTTACACTCTGCCTTTAAAAACTTTCTTCCTACCAGATCCTCTAGTCTTTCCATTTTGACTTTTATTTTGTCCTGATTAATCTTAGATTGCAAACAACTGCTTAGGATACATTATTGATATAGTACCATTCAGGAAAATATTCTGGAGCTCTGTACTATGTAAGCTCCTAAGAGATAACACAAGACTGCCTATTGGAGGTTTTTAAGATAATTCTACCACTCACACAAGGAACACCAACACATGCTCATACTTGCCTGGACATCTTCACCACCACCACTCTTCTAACTGGGAGAGGCAGCATGCATTTATAGAGATCATCACACATTTACACATCTTCTATCATGCTTATATGGATGGGACAAGTTTTCATAAGTCCCAGATTGGGAAAAGAAAGAAATCTCAGTAAATGAAGTAAAGAAGACATGTTATATGAAAAAATTAACATGCCATCAGAAATGACCTTGATAAATTTTTAGGTGCAATCAATCTTCTTGTCTATAATTCTTCTGAGGTTCAACACTGATTTCTATAGCCTTTTCTAGTAGACAATGAATTTTAAAAATTTATCAAATGATTGGATGCTTTCACATATTTAACTTGAACTTTCATTGTGCCTTTCTTAAAGTTATATTTTTATTCTCTAGTTAGAAAACCAAAGGAACTGGTCATCAAGGTTTTCATTTTTTTTGTTGTCTTGGGGGTTTTCTTGTTTATTTCATTTTTGTAATTTTTACATTTTCCCTCTCTTGAGGATATGGTGAGAGAGCTCTGTAACCTTGTAAAAGTTGAGGAAATCACAATTAAATAATCATCTAAGATATATTCCAGGCTGTCCCCATTCTCTGTTCCTCAGAGAATCTATGTCTAAAGAAGGGTTTGAATGCAAAACTGTTAATGTTTCATAACATCATAAATTATCTCTTTACCCTTGTTTTATCTGAAAGAAAACAGTTTCAAAGTAACAGAGTCTAAACCAGTCACAATGTCTGTTACCAACTGAAGCTGTACAGAAACCTAGACCTCCTGATCTAACATAACTTTTTGCAGCTAATTGGATATGGAATCTTTCATATGTTATAGTAGCAATAGTGCAACAGCACATCATCTACCTTGATTAATGACCATGATGAAAGGCCTGCTTAACACAATGGAAATAAATTCAGCAAGCAGATTTATTAAATTTTAAAAGGTGTAAAGTCTATCTTTGCTTTGCATTAGTGCAATTATGGTCTTTTTAATCCATTTCTGTTATATTTACCAAGTCTATAATTACCTGACCACTTTGGTTGGTCATGAAGAAAAAAAAAAAAACCTCAAAAATGAGTAATTATGTTGGAAAAGTGTGTAGTCACAGAAAAAAAAAGTCACTCGTATGTCAGAGAAAAATGTGTCCATGTTGTGTTGAATTTATATATGTAATGAAGGAAAACTCTCCCCATATGTATGTTTGGAAATACTGAAAGAATAAAATGTAAAGAGGGACTAAAAATATATTACTTGGCTCTTTAAAGTGAAAGTGATATTAATTTCAGACATTTATAAGCACTCATTAACATTTACAACTAATTATAATGACATCTAATTTTTTTATTATAGCTTTTATTTTTCAAAAGTTTTTATTTTATAATCACATCTTAATTTCTTCCCACAATAGCTGTGTGAAATAGTCAAAGGAGATTTTCTTTTCTCCATATTCCTGATGAGACAAAAAGGTCAAAGGGTTAAGTTCTTTTCCCAAACAAATAAATTAGGTTGTTTAGATGCTTGATCTGTAATCATCTAGAATATATCAAATTAACAGTTTCATTCATTTTCAATACCAAATTCTTTATAAAAACATAGCCATTCATAACTCATATGATATGATTATCTCTATACTATTGTTTATTGCAAAACCTTCATAGCTGGTTTATCTATGCCATTTCCTCAATTCCAAAGAAACTTCCTTAAAGAGCGACTTTCACCCTAAATTTTTACCAATGGTATTTTATTAATAGCATACTACTACTTATAAAATATAGCCAAACAACCTAAAGTCCTCCATACAATCTGAGATCCAATATAATACACAAAAATAGAACTGATCTTAAAGCAGGAAATGTCAGTATATACCAAGTTCTACTGAGTATGTACAAATATGATACCCTTAATATAGCGGTAATTTCTAATAAGGTGATTTTTATATAAAAATACCTATCATTCCCAAATCGATTCTTATTCATACACATAGTTTCTGTAGCCATGTTTAATTGTCCTTCATGAGGGCACACTACATTATCATGACTCAGCAATCTTTTTATTGTTACTTTCCTATTTCTTGAATCATCATGGCTATACATTATGACTTCTTCTCTCTACCTTAATGGCACCTAATTTATCTAATTTATCTATTTCATTATAGAAGCTTTAGTTTGGACAGTTGTACTCCATGGCCTAGTATTAGCCCCATCCCTTTCAGCAGTGATCTTCCCAAGCCATCTCCATAGCTCTAGAATATATGATTTTTTTTTAAGATTTTATTTATTTATTTGACAGAGAGAGAGATCACAAGTAAGCAGAGAAAATGAAGGAAACAGGCTCCCTGCAGTGCAGAGAGCCTGACACAGGGCCTTGATCCCAGGACCCTGAGATCATGACCTGAGCTGAAGGCAGAGGCTTTAACCCACTGAGTCACCCAGGCATCCTAGAATATATGATTTCATAATATTCATTGAAAGTGCTGAATTCAATGTGGGGAGCCCAGAGCCAGGCTGGCATCAACAGTTGAGTAAGAGCTCCTGAACTCACCAGCCTGGGCATTTTCACCCCAGCTAGGCTAGAGTTAATGTTTGAGCGAAACTCCTGGTACCCTCCTATCTGGGCCTCTGCCCTTGCGAGATGAAGGCCAGTTAATCATGTTCTGATATAGACATAAATATGTAGGCACGTGCTGTACTCCCCAAGAGCACTGCTATTCTTCATCTCCGTTTCACCATTTCCTTACCCTCTTGTTCCTGTCTGTGTTGTCGCTCCGGCCATGACAAGTGGCACCCGAACAGGGATTTGAGCACGTCTGTGTGAGTGGCCTTTGTCTTCAAGTCAGGTAAGGAGAGGTCTGGTCAGAAAGGGTCACAACAGGAGTAAAATATTATGGGACAGTAGCAGTCTTTAGAACAAATTTATTTTCTAACTGCCTTGCGGGCCCTGATGAAGCAGAAAGGTCCAAAATCTCGAGGAGAGCCTTGCAACAGTTCTTTTGTACAGTTTCTGATTTATGCCCTTGGTTTCCTAAGGAGGGCATGATGAGTTTGGATACATGGAAAAAACTGGGGCAGGAAATAAAAAATCAGCTCAAGCTGTGTGGCTCCACTGCTCTTCCTCCTAATACTATGGTAGTCTGGACTCACATTCGTGAGGCCCTGGACCCCCAGCATTCTTTTGAGCTTATTTTTTTGTCTTCTCACGGGCCAACTGAGGAGCCTGAGGAGCCCAATGAGCCTGAGGAACTCAGAACTGAGGTACCACCATCCTCAGTGGAGTTGATAGAACAGGCTATGGCCTCTCCCACCTCTCCTTGCCCCTCACCTTTGATCGAAGAGGCATGGAAGGTCTCTCCTTTTAGGAAGTCCTCCCAGACACCTCTTTTGGGAATCAGAGGAGATGAAACTGTGGGCAATGATGTGTACCTTGATGATGATAAAGAGGTCTTTTTTACCTCCTTGGCCCCTGCTCCTTTGAGGTCATTTTTTCAGGAAAAAATCTATGAAAGAATTTCGGCCCCTAGATTACCGCCTCCTATATTGGGGGATGGACCTAGCCTTTCTTGGCATAGTTCCCTTACTAGGATCCCTTTAATATCAAATAAGGATCCTGGGGGTGTTTGCACAGTGGGCACTCAAACAAAATCATTATGAACAAGTAAAGGGGGAAATGTTAGGGCCTGCTTAGCCTAAGGGCAGCCGTAACAGGTTCTGTAACCCCTCTGGTGACTTAGGTCTCTACTTACTGATACAAGGTCAGCCTTGGGATTATCGAGACAAACAAAATGAGGGCAGGTACATCAGGAAACCATATACACATCTGGCTTCAGTTCCTGGAATGTTTAAATGGGATGGTGTTTTGGGCATTCCAGTAACTGGAGGGTTTGAAATGTTATCTCACCCAACCAGGTTACTCATGCTTGCTGTTTGAAATGCATATAAACCCTTGAAACCTTGCAATCAGGGTCCTGTTGAAACCCAATGCACCGGACAGATACTTGGACCCCAGTTAGCTGGAAATAAACTTGGACCCCAGATAGCTGGAAATAAACCTCGCTGTGTGATTTGTATTATCTTGAGCATCCTCGGTTCCTTTTTGGGGAGGTGGCCAACACCGGACCTTATCATTTGGGGGCTTCACTGGAGATAAGCTTCCCTCCTCAAGGAGAACTGATGATCCAGATACCAAGTTTTAACTAAAAGGACCACGGAAGGATGATTGGCCACCTCTGTCTAGAAAACTTTGAAATTCTCACCTGGAGGAACTGGAGGTACCTATCTGGAGGGGTTAAAGTCCCCTAGCCTAGGCAGTTAAAGGGGGCCTGATCAACCCCCATTAGTCAAAGGCCCCCAGCGGGGTGTCCAACCTGTCTAAATGTGAAGAGTGCCTGAGTATGTGAATATGAAGAGTGCCTGAGTGGGTGAACGGGCACATCATTGTCCAAACTCAAGGGAACCAACCAAACATGTGCCCTCAATGCCGGAAAATGGGCCACTGGAAATCCAACTGCCCCGACCTCAGAGCATCCCTGGCACCTCAATGCAGAGGAATCTGTTTGACCTGGCAAGTCCTACATTCCAGCTGCTGGGACTGGACGATGACTGACGGAGCCCAGGCTCGAAAACCCCCCTCACCCTTGCCAAGCCCAGAGTTATGCTCCAGGCAGCAGTAAAAATAAAAAGCATCAAGACCTGGATTCATACAAAGGAGCTGAGGATGAGGATGCCCCCCAGAGACGGATGCCACTGCTGATGGACCCTGCCCACCATTGACTGAAGCTAAAACTCAAAAGACAGTAACTTTGTTGTTATTGTCATCTCCCCACCAGGAATGCCTAGTTTTTCCATCACTGACTGGTCTAAGTCTACCACTTGGGGAGCCCAGCCTCCCGGAGCTTATCAGCATAATAATTTCATTCCTGGCGGACCTTTCTCTACAGTGGGAGGAATGTTTCATGCCTAACTGGGGAAACTTGCCATGGCTTTTGGGCTGGTGAGCATTCAATATGCAGGGAATTATGACCTTATAAATGGTATCAATTGTTCTGTACAAGCTTGTTTTCCAAGACCCTCCCTTTTGGTGGTAGGCTCAGGTCAAGTGAATGTTACACCTCTTTCTGATAAACATGTGTTATATCATACTCAGTGCTTTGGTTGTGTGTTAACCAACTGTTTGCCCGTTACCTTGCCCTTGTGACAGACAGGCCCTGTAACTGTGTTCCTTGCAATGCAGCCTCCTTATGTGTTGTTAACTGTAAAAGTTGAGGGCCCATGGTATGCTAATTATGGTTATCAATTTGCTTTGGAGATGCAAATGCAATTGAAACGTACAAGACGATTTTGGGGATTAATTATAACTGGTATAGTCGCCCTTGTGACTTTAATTGCTACTGCCATTGTGTCTGCAGTAGCACTGACTCAAACTGTCCATACCACAACGCATGTTAATGCTTTGGCAAAAAATGTATCATATGCTCTTTCTACAAAAGACCATATCAATCAAAAAATTCTTAGCTATTTAGACAGCCTTGAGGAAGCTTTAGGCAACCAGTTAACTATTCTTAAGACACAAATGACCTTAATATGTCATGGAGGATTTCAATATATATGTGTGACCCCCCTACAAGTTGATAATGTGACTTGGAAACATGTAAAAACACATCTCCAGGGAGTATGACATCATAGCAATTTAAACTTGAACTTAATGGGGTTGCAAAAGGATATTTCTGCTATTGAACAGTCTCATTTGGACCTGATGGACCCTGCTAAGGTGACTTCACAGGTGTTAGAAAGTTTGCATGGATTTAATCCAGGACATTTTTTAAAACATTCCTTTTGGCTATACGTTGGGATTCTGATTTTCTTTATAATTCTCATATGGTTTCTAATATGTGGAAGCATTAAGCAAAACAAACATAAGATGAAAGCTCAGTTATACTTCCTCCAATTAAAAACAAAAAAGGGGGAAATGTGGGGAGCCCAGAGCCAGGCTGGCATCAACAGTTGAGTAAGAGCTCCTGAACTCGCCAGCCTGGGCATTTTCACCTGGGCTAGGTTAGAGTTAATAGTTTGAGTGGAACTCCTGGTACCCGCCTATCTGGGCCTCTGCCCTTGTGAGACGAAGGCCAGTTAATCATGTTCTGATATAGATGTAAATATGTAGGCACGTGCTGTACTCCCTAAAAGCACTAATCACATTTTCAGGCATGTGCTGTGCCTCCTTCTATCTTTGATGATGGTAGTTTGGTAGGAACAAAGAGAATCGTCGTCATGGGGTCTGTTACCAGTAACTGGGAAAGATATGGGGAACTCTGGGGGTATGGACGGAAATTATGAAATTTTCCACTATAGATGTTTCTGCATGATTGTGCACTGCTCAGTATATAATAACTTGTAGCCCTGAATAAAATCGGCATTGTTTGGATACCATCCACTTGTCCCTCCTGTTCCCAGCTCTTTTGTTCGTCCTCTCTGTTTCACCATCTCTTTACTCTCTCATTCCTGTCCCTGTTGCTGTGCCAGCCAGGACAATTCAGTCAGGTACATTTATTATGACACAAAACTTTACATTTTTAATGTGACTTCCCAGCAATGCTATTCACCTTGACAACACTTTATACAGATCCACAGCTTTTACATTTACCTTAGGGAATTAAGACACTTTTGCTTTCAGATATTAAATTTCTCATCTGATATAAATTAAAACATTTACCTAAAATCTAATTTCATCTGAATCTCCTCCTATCAGTTCAGGCCTGTCTGGCAAAAGACTGAAATTATTGAGATAATCATTACCGACCACAATGTTATTAAACTAGAACTCAAGAACAAGAAGACAATTAGAAAATATCTAACTGCATGAAAGTTTTAAGAAAAGATATAAATAATCTATGAATAATAGAAGAAATAAAAAAAGGAAATTAAAACATGTTCAACTTTTCCAACAACAACACTATCTATTCATTAAGATAAGAGGGTATAGGATTAACATACAGAAATCAATAGCCTTCATTGCACAAAAAATTAGCAGTTAGAAGATACAATTGTAGGGAAAGATCATTTATAATAGAAAAAAAGAAGTCATATAGTTAGGAGGAAGTTAATATAACAAAAAAAATGTGCAAACATGTAAGGAAAACTCTAGGACACTCAGTAAATACACAGTAATATTAAATAGAAAGATACTTTTTGTAGAAAACTAAATGTTATAAAGATTTAAGTTCTAGTGTCAAAAAATAAGTAGAAGTTTTTTTTTATTATGAACCTACACAAATTGATACTACTCAATATAGACAAATAAATGTGTAAGAATAGTCTTAAAAAGATAAGAAATATACAATTAGGACTATCCCTACCAAATATTAAAACAAATTAAATAATATGATGAACCCCCTCCAAAAAAAGGAGATTATAAATGGTGGAGTTGTATCTTCCAGAGTAAGTTTCTGAGACCATATAAGAAAATAAAATTACATGAAGTCAGTGGTAGCCTCTAATATACTTTCAATTATGGATAATTGCAGGGTAGACATTTTGTGTGTAAGGCAGTACTTCCTATAGAAAACATTAATGGCTCCTCTAACGCTTCATTAGTCCTGTTTCCTTCAGGGCAGCCAATTAAATATTTAATGATTTTTTTCTGATATTTTCATATGTTTCTTTAAAAAATTCTAAGTAACTCTTGAGTCACAGAGAAATTATTTGGATAGATTAACAGAGTGTGATGGTCTCACTTATGACTATGGGGCAGGCACAGGTAATGGCTAAGAAAACAGAAATGATTCTGTTTTGGACAGATTAGATTTGAGATTGTCCTTAAAGAATCCAAGTAGAATGTAGCAAATTCAGTTCTAGATATGTGTAAAGTTTAAAAGAGAAATTTTTATTTTGTAGAAAACTAATCTACCCGTTAGAGGTTAATATTTTGTGGTCATCGTTTCAGAGGCAGTGTATAAAATTGGACACAGATGAGACAACTAAGGGATTTCATTACAGAGAAAAATGAGAATTGAAATTACACCCTGGACAATTCATGATTGAATATTTTGTGGTTGGGAAAAGTAGAAAAAGCTAGTAAAAGAGAATGAGAAGGAGGAAGAGAAAAACGAGGAAAGAGTGGTATTTCAATGCAATTCCTACTTCAATACTATACTTTCTCTGGAGCTTTTCTTTCTGTACATAATGGATAACTCTTTTCTTTCCTCTCTCTCTCTCACATCCTTCCACCATGTGAGTTTTTCTGTGTACACTATCAATGTAGATATTAATATGTCACAATCAAAAATGTTTTACAACCACTCTACAATGCTTATTTCCTAAGTCTTGCATAATTTGCCCATTAGCATGAAAACTTTTATAACAATCGGTAATGAGCTGAATGTATTCTTTTTTATTACTTTATGTTCAATTTTCCCCTTACTAGATACTAGAGTATGTGAACAATGTTAGATAATCTTGATACATCTCTCCCACTTTCATTTCATAAATGGGCATGCACCTAACTAGAGGTTCCTTTTTCTTGTTTCTTATTCAGTCGTTTATGCCACAGGCCCGTCTCCTTAAAACCACACTTGCTTTTCCATTTGTGTATCATGGCACAAATGTCAAAAGTTCTTGCCACTTGTGTCTAAGTTGATTACGTCTCCCAGAAAAGACAACTTAAGTATAAAGTTAGTTTGAATTTTTTTATACAACATACATGCTATTTTGTCTTTAGAAATAGAAAAACTATATTTGTATTCTATGTATTAATATATCACTGTTTTCCAAGATTAATCACTTGGACATAGTTTGGTAGATATAATATTCAAGATCCCTTAAAAATAATGTGAAAGTCTTCACAAATTATGCCATATACATGTCAACTAATATCCTCAAATCATTGGTGTTTATCAAAGGACATAATAAAATTGATTTTAGGAAAAATCCACAACAGAAAATTTATGTCTCAGGGAAGAAAATTATCTTGTGACAATATCTTTTAAGCAGCTTAAAAATCTTGTTCCAAAGAAAGTATGACTTTTTTTACTAATTTTATATGAGAACTGTGTGAATATATTAATTGTTACATATTTTGCATGTATTATATATAATATAAATACATTTAATCATATATGTATTAATTATAACTACAAAATTATGGGTTATAATTTTATAGTTACAATTACAATTTTATAGTTGATCTAATATTATAGATCAAATTAAATTTTTCATTAGAAAATTTAGGTTTATCTGCATAATTGTATTTTAATGGTGATTTATATAACTGTGGGTTTCTCCTCTATACATTTAATGTTGAAAGATTTTGCACAGATGGTAGATTCAGTGTTAAGTGGAAATGAAGGTAGGTAAACTGTCACTAAGATTAGCAATCACCAGTTCCTAACTTTTTTGTAGTCATAGATGCTTCTATTTGTATCCTTACACGTATACATACATATTATGTCATACAATTTCAGAGGCTATTTTGGAGGGTGGGAGCAGGAACACATTAGTTAAAATGTATCTAAATATATGGATATTTTATTTTTATAAAATTAATAATCATTGAATATATATTACATATAAGCCACAGTATTTTCTTAATATTAAGAATACAAATATGAATAAAATATGGTCTCTGAGCTCAAGGACATCGCAATTAGGGGAATAGGGGAATAATCAATGTATGTAACTAATCACATCTCATAGTTATTAGGCCTGTGCCAGTGATACCAACAAAGGCAAAAATAATGAGTTCTTTCTTTGACATTTGGAATGGCTTCCAAGAAAAGGCAGGTCATAAAAATGAGTATCATTTCACTAGTTTATAAGAGCCAGAAAGAAAATGTGAAAGACCATGAGTCGAGCAGATACACAAATAAATAGGGACAGTGCTTTCTTTATATCCGCATCATTATGGACTAATATAGTTAGGGGCATTAAAATATATTAAATAGAAGTTGAATGTATCAAGTTTGTAGGCTCACTAAGAGAGAAATAGAAGGAAAAGACTGGGAGGGGAGTTGGTAGAATGAGTGTTGAAATGACATAAAACACAAGAAAGTAAATTAGGGAGAGGATTTTATTGCCATTAAATTCTGTTAAGTGGCTCCTGGGTGGCTCAGTCCTTAAGTGTCTGCCTTCAGCTCAGGTCATGATCTCAGCATCCTGGGATGGAGCTCAGCATCTGGCTCCCTGCTCAGTGGGGAGCCTGCTTCTCCCTCTCCCTCTGCCTGACACTCTCCTTGCTCGTGTGTTCTCTCTCTCTCTCTCTCTCTATCATCTCTATCTCTATCTCTATCACTTTCTGCCAAATAAATAAATAAATCAGGAGAAAAACTAAAAAAAAAAAACCTACTCGCTAAAAAAAATAGACTCTTTCCTGTAGGCAATGTGAAGTTCTGGTAAGTTTTTAACTGTGCTTTACAGTGTTTCAATCTATGAAATATTTAGGGAAAAAAGTGACAACATGGCTTGCATGTTATAAGAGCAAGGACTTTATGTATAAAGGAGGCTATTAGTACTTCCAGTGTGAAAATAGGACAGAGTAAATAAGAGGAAGATGGATAAAATAGAGTCAGTAGATGTATTTTGAGAGAAAATCAACAGATTTTTGTCCAAAACATTGAGTTCCTTTATTTAACAAACATTTTATTAATCTTTATAATATGCAAGAAAATACAATTACAGTGGATGTATAAGATTCAACCACTATCCTTAAGGAACTAACAATATATTAAAAATTTATGAGTCATCAGTTGGTTAAACGTCTGTCTTCAGATCAGGTCCTGATCTCAGGGTCTTGGTATAGAGCCACACATGAGGGGGAGATTCCTGCTCAGTGGAGGGTCTGCCTAACCTCTCCCCTTGCCCCTCTGCCCTACTCATGCTCTCTGTCTCTCTCCTCTCTCTCTTGTACTCTCAAATAAATAAATAAAATATTTTAAAAATTTTATTTATTTTACAGAGAGAGAGAAGGAGAGAGATCACAAATAGGCAGAGAGGCAGGCAGAGAAAGAGGGGGAAGCAGGATCCCTGTTGAGCAGAGAGCATGATGTGAGATTCAGTCCCAGAACCCTGACATCATGACCTGAGCTGAAGGCAGAGGCTTAACCCTCTGAACCACCTGGGTGCCCCTAAATAAATAAAACCTTAAAAAAAATTATGAGCCAGAAATCTCGAATTATATTCTAAATTGACTTCAGTCAGCTATACTCCAGTCTAGGCATTTCCATTTTGAGACCTTTTAGAATGCAGATTCTTTTTTCTATTATATTTCCTTTATGTATTTGATCTTTAAATTGTATCTGTAATCCTTTAAAAAGGGAGGAATATAATAATAAACACTTCCTTGTCCTTACAGCATACAAAATAACATAAAATAAAATGCCATTCACATCCACAAAGTAATAGAAAATACATAATTAGTCCAATTGTGCAAGGGAAACAAATCAGGTAATGATTTTTGAGAGTTTTTCTTCTTAATGCACACTTTAGTGAATGCTCTTGCTCTTTTTAAACACCGATAGGAGTGGCATCGCTTACATGCAAGAGGTTAGAACATTTGAAAAATGTTTGTGTGTGTATATATATATATATCTACATCAAAATATATATCATCTATATCTATATCTATCTATACATAGTACATATATATATAATTTCCGATATAGAATATGCCTGTACACACATTCAACCAAAACACAAGATGATAGGTTTTTTTTTTTCCTCAGCAACATTTTAGTAAACCCAAGCAAATGTGATTTACAATATGAAAACTGGAGAATTTCTAGCTTTTTGATAATCTATATTCAGATAATTATGTAAACTCTAGCTTTTCATAATGAATAATGCATTGGTATTTCTACCGTTTATTATTTATTTATTTTAAAGATTTTATTTATTTGAGAGAGAAAAACACAGCCAGAGAGGGAACACAAGCAGAGGGAGTGAGAGAGGGAGAAGCAGGCTTCCTGCCGAGCAGGGAGCCCAATATGATGTGGGACTCGATTATGGGTCTCCGGGATCATGACCTGAGCCAAAGGCGGTCGCTTAACCAACTGAGCCACCCAGGCGCCCCAAGTATTTCTACCATTTAAACAAATGCTAGTTATTTGTTGGTTCTAGAATAGGCTCTTTACAATCTTCCTAAAAACTTGTTGTTTAATGTGTGAGGAAAAGACATTAAAATTTTATTTTATGGAAATTTGATTTTTATATTCCTACTGTATATCAGCTAAATCTAAAAATATATATAAGACATTAAAATAATGAACTTATTGATATTCTCTTCTACATAAAACTGTCAGTAACTTTTGTCTTTCCTTCTAAGAATTTGCATTGTAATGATTCTATAAATCTTTCTTAACTCCTGCAAGGATGGTTGATCTTTAGAATGCCATTGAAAATGAACTTATGGGACAGGTAATTCCTATGTGGCAAATCTATTTGCACACTGCCATCAACATGCAATGACAAGATATAAAAACTGTCAGAGCAATTCATGTGAAGAACATCACACCAAATAACATCATAGAGGACCTGTGTAACCAATAACACATTTTTCCTGATCTCTTTAATTCTACACGTGTAATAAATTATTCACCTGATTGCACACAATAAAATCTACATCAAACCATGCCATGTGTTCTTCTAAACAATAAACACACACACACACACACACACACACACACACACACACACACACAAAGTTTCCAGTGCGTTAAGTTCTAGGGAGAAGCAATATGAGACAGAGGCAAAACCAGACTCCTTGAAAGAGGCAAACCTTTATTAACCCATGGCACCACTGTAGTAGTTCCACCCAGCAATTTCACAGACACTTCAATCTAAATTAGTTAATGGTCCTTGTCAGCAACCTGTAGTTCTAGGGATGCTGCAAAGTATTTTCTTTCTTCCAGTCACAGAGAGCATTGACTGGAGTGAAGGATATTAAGGAAGTAGGGCATGTGTCATCAATGAAATATATTGGATCTCTAATGCACATCTCCTAGAAACCATTATTAATCCCAAGTTTCTCAGCTTGAAAATCTAGCTGCCAAAAGGAAATAGTAGTAGTGGCGGTTAGAGGTAAGGTAAATGTCTTCCAGGAATGGACAATTGATAGCTAGAGCTCAAACTAAAATGTCTACCTCTTACTATAAGCCTATTTTAAAACAAAACTAAATTGCAAAAAATGCAATGACTTTATTACATTGCAGAATCTAGTTATAGGTGTCGACCTACTGAAAGAAAGTATTTATCTTCTGTGTAATGTTGAGCAAGTTACTAACCAATTTTGGTACCAGTTTCCTCTTCTCTAAAATGAGGATTTAATCCATTAGTTATAGGATTGTTGTGAGTAAATATTTTATGTATTTTTAAAGCCCCTAGTGCCTGGCATATAATGGGTATAACATAAGTGCATGGTAAAATAAATTAAAGAGAGAGTTGGGAAAGCTAATCAGAAAATTTAGTTCAAGTAACTGTTCAACTTCTGTCATACATTAGATTCTAGCCCTCTCATTTATAGGCCAAGATTCTCAGACAAATTGCCTAATCTTGGTAAACCTTATCTGTGAAATGGGAATATTACTTGTCTCCTAGAGATAACTGAGAATTAAAGGTGCAAGTAACTGTAACATAACAGATTGAATAAAACAGATATTCAGCATGGAAGAGATAATATTTCAGCTTCTATTGTTACTATTTAGTGGGGATTTATGTTACTTTAAGTTACTTTCCACTTCTTATCCTTGTGACCTGTATTGTGGAGATATGAATACATATACAGATCCTTATCTTCAAATATTAGATGTATCTGTCTGTATACAGATTGTTGAGATAATCTTAGGTTACCAATAAATTAAAAGCCACATAATTTCAAATATTGAAGTGTAAAAATCCAACAACTTTTTTGCAGTAAAAGTGGGGGGGGAGGGCACGTCTTTAGAATCTGGTGGAACTGAATTCAAAATATGACAATCCATTCTAGGTTGTTTTTTGTTTTTTTGTTTTTACCTTGAGCATTTTAACCTTATAATCCTTATCAATTTGTTTTAAAAAATTATGTATCCAACGCTTATCATGTGTCAAGATATATGATAAAGCCACAAAAGCCAGTGTTCCTATTTTTAAGGAAATCTAGTAAGGTAAAATAACAGTGAGTAGATACTTATACTAAAGTATTATAAATGCTAGAGAGAATGCATAGAGAGGGCTTTAATCAAGGCAGAGGCTAAGGGGATTAAGAATATGTTTAGGTATTTAGGAGGAGGTGAAATCTTAGCTAGACTTAAGAAAGCTGAAGTTAACTAGGTGCCAAATGTCAGAAGATTATTCCTTGAAGATGGAGCCATCTGTCCAAAGGTATAGAAATATATGTAGAAGATGGCACTTTAAAAATTGCAAATAGACCCATATGGATAGAGTGCAAGGATAGATAAGTTGAAAGGGAGCAAAAGCATGTCATGGTAGGCAATTTGGAATTAATATCAAATCCTGTAGGAAGCCACTGATGGATTGTGAACAAGGAGTGAGAGTTTTAGAAAATCACTTAGATGGTATAGTGAATGAGTTTGATGCTGTGCCCAGATAGCTTTCTCTGAGAAGTTGAGCCTCTTCCTTTGTGGAACTGTTTTTGCTGCTATGTTAGCTACTCACAGCTTAGAGCTGTTCTTTTTTAAAAAATTGCCCTCAACCATGATGATCTGCCATACTCAAAATTTTACATTCCCCCAGTCCAACGGTGCTCCACAGGCAAAATGACTGACTGAAACAGACAAAATACAGGGTTGGCCTGTGGCAGCACTAGCCCTGTGGAGTATTTCATTCTTCAGAACAACCTGAGGGTTAAAAGTAGACTTGAGCAGAAACCACATTATAGTTTAGCTTCTCTCTCCTGCTCTATTCAGAATCCATCATTTGCCTTCTCAGGATAGTATCCCCTCAGTGAGCTGTTTACACAAAAATTTACAAGAAAGACTTAACTTTTAGAGAATCTGACCTAAATTTTATGTATAGGATGGGTCAGAATGGAAGACAACAAATTTATAGAAAAGAGTTAATTCTAAAATTCAAGTATTTATGGAGTTCTTATAAGGTGAGAAATAATAAGGATCAGAATAAAGGCATAGCATTTAAACTAGAGAAGATAGATATAATTGCCAGGGTTGTTGAAGGCTGAATTGACAGGACCAAGAGATAGGGGCTAAGGGAGAAAAAAATACATACTAGGTGTCTGCACTGGGGATCAAGGATGAAATAGAAAAATATAAAATCGAACAAGAAGTTCCTATACTAACAAATATTAATAATAGGTTATGAATTGAAGTGTGTGATTAATTCAGCTTTCTACTTTCATACCATCGAAGCTGGAAAAAGAGTATGAGAGAACAAATCAAGTGCAGGAAATTTGATAGAGAAAGAGGTTATACTTTAAGCTTTGGATGTGTCCACTAGAAAGTTGAAAATTCTGGACTGGACTTGAGAAAATGACTTGAGAATATATTCATTTGCAGTGAGAAAACACTTAACCATACTTGGAGAGAAATTATTCTACACTATATGCAAAAATACCAAGCTCTGTCCCTAACACATATACTCAACAAATGCCAATTTCCCCTTTTCATTTTCTCCCCCTTATTCCTGTGACTGCATCTGATTGTACATTGACAAGTTGAAAATTCTGCTACCAGTTTGCACAATTATTCCCTAATATCAGTGTTCTTAAACTCACTGTTTGCTACTGCTCAGTTTTTCCTTTTATTGATCAGGTATCTACTTTAAACTAAGGACTCTATTGGTCTCAAGTCCTCTGCTTTACTTTACCTGATCCTTTCAGCCATTACAAGATTTCTTTGTATCCTACAACAACTAAGAAACTACTTGCCTTACCTACTAAATATGATCACCTCATCAATCAGTATATCCTATGGTAAGCTTACATATCAAATTCTTTGTGTGAGTCAGGTTAGGTGGGAGGAAAACTTGTCATTTTCCATGAAATTCCGTAGATTGTAGTCACTCGAATTTTACATCCTTATTGCTGCTTGTTAGCTGAGAAACAAGGCAAACTATAATAGATATTTAATTTTTTTCAGTCCCTTAATATAAAGAAGAGGAAACCAGGTCCCTGATGAATAGTTAGTGTGTATAAAGTGCACATGTTAGATCAGATAGAAAAAAAGGTAGACTGTTATCATTATATTCAGATTCCTATAGTTTCCTGTTAAGCTATTTTGATTTCATATAAATATATCATGGCCACAACTTCTCATAGGGAAAATCCAATTCTAACAGCAACATTTCAGGCAAAAATGGCTTGTGGACTGTATAGAGATAGTAAATTGAAGAAATATATCAAACATAAGAGCTGGAGAGACCGCTCATTTAAACACATAGTGGCACCAAGTCTAGCTTAAGAGGTCCTAGGCAACCAGAACATGATACCATGTTGCTTCTTGTTATCTAGACCAAATGTCATGCATTTCTCTTTCAAGCCAAATGATTAAAGGCAGAGACTAAAACTAGACCTGAGAAATAACTGGGAAGAGATTGGGATTAAGATGCTGATTTGTAAATCTGTCCTTGTGCTCATAAAGTAAGTACGTTTATAAAGCCTTGCCCATCTTACACACACACACACACACACACACACACACACACACACACACACACTATACCAGACCCACCTGGAAGAGATCTCTATTTATATTAACAAAAACTTTCTTCCATGCTTATGTAATTTATATTTTTCAGAAAGAGACTATGTTAGTAGTTTTCAAAAGTTAAAATAAAATGTTTGTATTATTTTTTTACCTTTGACTAATATTAAGAAATATACTTACTTCATTACACAGCATGAGGGCACAGATGTTCATATGCAAATAATATTGAAATAAAAATTATATTACTTACTTTATTTATATTTTATTTTCCTTTCTTTCCTTTTTTCTTTTTCAGTATTAACTTCTATCTTTTACTTCCTACCTTTTCTATCTCTTCTTCTTCTTTCTCCCATTTTTTCTTCTTTCTCCCATTCTTTCTTTCACAATCTGTTCTTTCTTTTATTCTTTTATTAATTTTTTCTTTCAACTGAATCAACCTAATTAATTTCATAACAAATAAAAATGGATCATGACCCTCATAAAACAAAAAAACAACAACACTGCTCTGGGGAAAAGACTAAACATAAAGTAGCATTTTTTTAACTCAATAACCAGGTAAATTGAGAAAGCCATGGAGTAGCCAGGAATAAAAAGAGAATTTTAAAAAGTACGTTTGAGATAAAGCCTTTTTTCCCACTTTACTGGGGGATTATGATAGCTGAAGCTAGAATAGAGAATTTGTAGCGACAGGAAGATTTACAATAGAAAGAGAATAATAAAAATATCAAATTGATACATTTTAATTTCACCCTTAATTAATGTTCCTTTTCACTGTTCTACTACTAAGGCTAAATCATAAATTTTATCACCTCTAATGGAAGGACATAGGATTGTGATGTCTTTAGTAAGATAATAGACTTGAAAAATCTATCTTTAAACAAAGACAATGTCTCTTCACTTACTACATGCTTCATTAGTAAATTCTGAAACAGAGTTGATGAAATAAGTCATAAATTCTTCACTATAAAGAAGATAATGTGTATGAGATTCAGGATAGGCTATAGACCTTGAGTGGTAAGGAAGAAAGATGTAAGATAACACCTAATCCCATTACATTTATGATTTAGGATCTGAGAAAAATGTCCAGATCCTTCCTTTATGTGTTTTGGTACTCAGAAAGGAGATTTCTATTCTTGGTGTTTCTATACAGCACGGAGTGAATTTAAGAAAATTAGATAACATAGCAGAGATAAGAAGGTATGAAGTTTGTATAAGAAAACATTAGCATGGAGTTGCATAATCCTTCAATTGTATGGATTCTAGGTAACTCAGAACTGAGTTTAGGTCCAAAAAGCCTACTACTTAAATTTTTATGGGAATGGATATCCTGAATCAAGATTATGGGTGGAGAACATTATAATGCTCCTATTAGAACTGAAGAAAGTTTGTGTCTTCCAAGGAGCACCCAATAAACTCTATCATACTCAGGGAGATCAATTAACAGCAATCCCATCTACCAACTATGAATGCCAAAGAATGTCCTGAGAGGAACACTCACTTCTCAAAGACAATGAAACCTATACCCAAGCACCATAATGAGACCTTAGAGTTCCCCTGTCTCAGTCACCTAAAGATCATAGAAGTCCTTTCTATGTTCCCTCAGATGCCAGTTTGGAGAAGAGCAGGAACCATTATTCTTTGAAGACTAACATTTATGCAAGCTACAATTTGAATTTACTGAATTGTATATTGACCAGGACTAAATTTTCCCCTGAACTCAAACATAAGGCTCATGAATTTCTTTTTTTTTTTTTTAAAGATTTTATTTATTTATTTGACAGAGAGAAACACAGCGAGAGAGGGAACACAAGTAGGGGGAGTGAGAGAGGGAGAAGCAGGCTTCCCGCTGAGCAGGGAGCCTGATGTGGGACTCTATCCTGGGTCTCCAGGATCATGACCTGAGCCAAAGGCAGTCGCTTAACCAACTGAGCCACCCAGGCGCCCCGTGGCTCATGAATTTCTGATCATTTTTTTTCAAGACAAAGACCAGCAATTTCTCTATAAATACAAGTTATAGCATAATTTATTTTGAGACTTTAATCCACAGATGGAGAGTTAACTTTTGTAGAACATATATAATACTCAAGTCCATATCCTGAAATAAAGTTAATATTCCAGAGAAAGCATTTAGACCTATTGTCATTTTCAATTTCCTTTTGTTAGCAAAACATAATACCATAAATGTACAAATTCTCCATTTAGGATGTTTTTCTCCCAAATAAAAAAGGATTACCTTCAAGACTGCTCAGATGGCTAATCCACTTCTGCTGGTTTTTGCTGCTAATCTTTTGCTTTTTTTCTTGCAGTTCTAAAAAGAATTCTACAACATAGAATTAGACTGATGGAAAGGATTTTAAGAACTCATAGAGTGATTTCTTCTGCCTTCAGTCAAGACTGAAAACACATTCTAAAATATAGTCATGGGGCGCCTGAGTAGCTCAGTCAATAAGCACCTGCCTTCAGCTCAGGTCATGATTCCAGAGTCCTGGGATCAAGCACTGAATTGGGCTTCCTGCTGACTTCATTGGGCTTCCTGCTCAGCAGGAAGCCTGCTTCTTCCTCTCTCACTCCCCCTGCTTGTGTTCCCTCTCTGTGTTTCTCTCTGTCAAATAAATAAATAAAATCTTTTAAAAAAAATAAAAAATAGTTATTTGTCAAAATTGTTAATATGTATCTCAAAATTAATTTTGCTACTAACTATGCTGAATCTAAACATAAAGTATATTTGAAAGATAAGACAAGTTCAACATCGATAACACCTTTGTATATTTCCCTATTTTTACCAATTTATTTAAATAATAAATGTTGGGACCTCCTGGTGCCTGCTAGTTTGCGGCCATTAGTGGAAGTCGGCTGGGGTGGCCTCTTGGGCTTCTCCCGAATACTTCCGCATATGTGACCTAGCTGAATCTCCCGGCCCTCAGCTCTTAGCCCACGGACAGACTAGCAAACTTAGCCCCACCAGCAGTCTGGCCTGAAATCTGCCTAAGGCCTTAGTGATAGCCACTAATGAGCTCCTATTGGCCCCTGCTACTTCTTTTACTCTCTCCTTTCCTCTCTATATAACTGTGTCTCTGATACAATAAAGCTGAGATTGCTGCGCTTTCATGGCTGACTCAACTCCCAGCTGGATGTGGTTTCTTTCCCGGTTTCACAGGGGTGGCCTGGCCGTGGACACTTACCATCTCGCTCAGCCCCCGGAGGATAACAGGCTGGTCCAGTTATCCCTCCCCCGCACCAGTGTTGCGGAGAGAGCAACAAATAAATTTTTGATTTTTTACTAAATTGCTAATATTTTTAACATAACATTTTGCCAAAAATATGAACTACAAATGCACATGTTTTATTCTTCACATTGAGTCACATGGAATAAATTCATGACTGGTAACACCCTTATAGGATAAAAAGCTTGTATGTCCACATATCCAGACCCAGCCCTGAGAATCCAGATTTCAAAAGTATACATCTAAATGAGTTGTAAGATCAGGATTGCATCATTAGACCATGTGGCAACGAGGGGTAATACTGAGAACACCATCATCTGAGTAGTGAATTGATATTCATGAAGGGACAAATAGCGTATTTGGGGCATTCCAGGCAAGAGAAAGAAGCAAATAGCAAGGGCCTCTGACTGTTGTGTTTGAAGACTGGCAGAGATGTTATGTTGCTAGTTTGGAATGATGGTTAGAGCAATGAGAGCAGAGGTAACTAACTAGGGACTATATCATATCATCTTTGGCTTTTACTTGGAGATGGTAAACCACTGGAGGATTTTGAACAAAGTAACATGTTTTATCATGATCTGTGTGGCATTTTATTCAGAAAAGATTGAAATTCAGAAGACAGGATACCAGTGGGATGACACTGCAGTTCCCAAATCATTGAAAAGAGTCTATTGGAAAGTTAATCATTCTATTATTTCCTGCTTTTCCTTTTTAGATTTTTTTAAACTTATGATGGATACATTTATTAAGTTACATTTTAAATAATCATATATACTTTGTCATGCACATACTTTTGAGCAGAATGGACATGGTCACTGACCTCAATGATCTTAGAGATCAGAAGAGAGACTTGAAAAAAAACATTCATAATACAAAACAATTGGGGAACAAATTATGTTCGGGAGATACTCTTTGCACAAGTAACTTGAATTAAAGATGAGTAGGGGGCTGTCAAGCTAATAGTTGTGCAAAAAGGAGAAAGCATCAAAAAACTGTGAAGATGGTATATTCCAAAAATTTAATGAAGTCAAAGGAACTGTGAATGAATGGTACAATGGCTAAAAGGCTGGCGGTAAAGGCAGGTATCAGACAATAAAGGACCTTTAGATTATTGTGTTAATTTCTACTTTATTACAAAATAAATGGGACTTACTGAAAAATTTTGAATTCATGAAGAAAAAATAGCATGTATTTGGGACATTCCAGGAGGGGTGAATAGGCAGAGCACAGGTGTATTTAAGACAATGAAATAATCTAAGATACTAAAGAAGTTATCTTATTTCATTTTTTTAAATGAATTACTCTCTGTGGAATTGAACAGGGATGGAGATACAAGAGCAGAAAAAAATGAAATGAATAAAATGATCACTGCAGAGATGTGATAGTACCTGACGTCAAGACTTATTACAAAGCTACAGTAATCAGAATAGTGTGGTGTTAATGAAGAATAGAAAAACTGATCCCTGGAACAGAATAAAGTCAAAACCAGACCACATAATACAGTCAACTGATCTTTGACAAAGAGGCAAAGTCAAAACAATGGATAAAACATAGATTTTTTTTTTCCCAAAAAATGGTCCTGGAAAAACTGGGCACCCACATATCAAAAAATTAATATGGACACAAACTGTACACCCTTCATACAAATTAATTCAAAATGGATCATAGAGTTAACATAAAAAAAAAAACCTCCAAAACTCTAAGAAAATAACATAGGAGAAAATCTAGAAGACCTTGGGTATGGCAATGACTTTTTAGAAACAACACCAAAGCATGACACTTGAAAAAAATAACTGATAAACTGGAAATACAGAAATTTTACTCTGGAAAAACACTGTCATGAGAATGACAGACAAGGCACCAATAGAGAGAAAGCATTACCAAAGAAACACCTGATATAGTTTAGACTGTTATCCAAAATATACCAAGAACTCTTAAACTCAACAATGAGTTTAATGAAGTGGAGTCCCTAAACTCAACAATGAAAATGAAAAACCAACTTAAAAATGGGGCAAAGACCACAACAGATACCTCACCAAAGAAGATATACAATGGCAAAAAGCATGTGAAAAAATGTTCTATACCATCTATTACATTATCAGAGAAATGGAAATTAAAACAACAGTGAGCTACTACTGCACATCTATTGAAATGACCCATATCTGGAATATTAACAGCACCATTTGTTGACTAGGATGTGGAACAACAGGAGCTGTCATTCATTGCTAGTAGAAATACAAAGCGTATCTTGGAAGACATTTTGGTAGTGTCTTACAAATCTAAACACTCTTGCCATATGATCCAGCAATCACATTCCTTGGTATTTATCCAAATGAGTTGAAATGAGTTGAAAACCTATAACCAAAAAAAAAAAAAAAAAAAAAAAAAAAAAAAAAAAAAAAAAAAAAAAAAAAAAACCTATAACCACACAAAAAACCTACACATAATTTTATATCAGCTTTGTTCAAAAATACCAAACTTGGAAGAAACCAAGATGTCCTTCAGTAGGTTAATGGATAAATAAATTGTATATCTTCACACTGGAATATCATCCAGTACTAAAAACAAACTATCAAGACATGAAAAGACATGGAGAACATTTAAATGCATATTACTAAGTGAAAGAAGCCAATATGAAAAAAAAATGCATTATTGTATGATTCCAGCTATTGTATGATTCCATCGCAAAACTATGGATATAGTAAACTACAGATAGAGTTAAAAAAAATAAAATCAGTGGTTTCCAAGGGTTAGAGGTGAAGGAAGGTGAATAGGCAGAGCACAGGTGTATTTAAAGCAGTGAAATAATCTTGTCTGATAGTAGAGTGGTAGATACATTGTCATTATACAATTGTCAAACATGTAGAATATACAGCACCAAAAGTGATCCTTTTTTCTTTTTTTTCAATCATCACATATTTTTTAAAATTCTCTTATGTTAGTCACCATAAAGGACATCATTAGTTTTTGATGTAGTGTTCCATAATTTGTTGTTTGCATAATACACCAGTGCTCCATGCAATATGTATCCCCTTAAATACCCATCAAAGGGCTAACCCATCTCCCATCCCCTTCCCCTCTAAAACACTCATTTTATTTATCAGAGTCCATACTTTCTCATGTTTCTTTCCCCTCCAATTCCACTTCCCTTTATCTTTCCCTTCCTTCTTCTACTAATGTCTTCCATGCCATTTCTCATGTTCCACAAATAAGTGAAACATATAATCAACTTTCTCTGCATGACTTAATTTCACTTAGGATAATCTCCTCCAGTCCATTTCAGGTTGATCCAAAAGTTGGGTATTCATCCTTTCTGATGGAGGCATAATATTCCATTGTATATATGGACTACATTTTCTTTATCCATTCATCTGTTGAAAGGCATCTTAGCTCTTTGAACAGTTAGATGTTGTGGATGTTGCTGTTATAAACATTGGGGTGTATATGGACCTTCTTTTCACTACATCTGTATCTCTTGAGTAAATACCAGTAGTGCAATTACTGGATCATAGGGTAGCTCTATTTTTAATTTTTTTGTGGAACTTCCACACTGTTCTCCAAAGGGGCTATACCAACTTCCACTTCCACCAACAGTGTAAGAACTTTCCAATTTCTCCACATCCTCTCGAATATCTGCTGTTTCCTGTTCTGTTAATTTTAGTCATTCTAATTGGTGTAAGGTGGTATCTCAACGTGGTTTTGCTTTGAATTTCCCTGGTGGCTAATGATGATGAACATTTTTTCGTGTGTCTGTTAGCCATTTTTATGTCTTTTTTGAGAAGTTCTGTTCATTTTTTCCCCATTTTTTTTGACTTAATTATTTGTTTCTTGAGTGTTGAGTTTAAGTTCTTTATAGATCTTGGATATCAGCCCTTTTCATGTCATTTGCATATATCTTCTCCCATTCTGTGGGTTACCTTTCTGTTTTGTTGACTGTTTCCTTTGCTGTGCAGAAGCTTTTTATCTTGATGAAGTCCCAATAATTTATTTTTGCTTTTGTTTCCCTTGCTTTTGGAGATGTGTCTTGAAAGAAGTTGCTGTGGCTGATGTTGAAGAGGTTACTACCTATGTTCTCTTCTAGATTTTGATTGATTCCTGTCTCACATTGAGGTCTTTCATCCATTTTGAGTTTATCTTTGTGTTTGATGTAAGAGAATGGTCACATTTCATTCTTCTGTATGTAGCTATCCAATTTTCCCAGCACCATTTATTAAGGAGACTGTCTTTTTTCCACTGAATATTTTTTCCTGCTTTGTCTAAGATTATTTGACCATAGAGTTTAGGGTCCACATCTGGGCTCTCTATTCTGTTCCATTGGTCCATGTGTCTGTTTTTGTGCCGTACCATTCTGTCTTGGTGACCACAGCTTTGTTATATAGCTTGAAATCAGGCAACATGATGCCCCCAACTTTCTTTCTCTTTTTCAATATTTCCTTGGTGATTCTGAGTCTTTTCTGGCTCCATAAAAATTTTAGGGTTGTTTGTTCCAGTACTTTTAACAATGTTTATTCTTCTGATCCATGAAATGGAATGTTTTTCAATCTTTTTGGGTCATCTTCAATTTCTTTCATGAATGTTCTCTAGTTCCCAAAGTATAGATCCCCTACATTTGTGGTTAGGTTTATTCCGAGGTTTCTTATGGTTTTTGGCACTATTGTAAATGGAATCTATTCTCCAATTTCTCTTTCTACAATTTCATTGTTAATATATGAGAAAGTAACTGATTTCTGTGCATTGATTTTATATCCAGCCACATGATTGAATTCTATGATGAGTTCTAGTAATTTAGGAGTGGAGTCTTTTGGGTTTTCCACAGAAAGTATTATGCCATTTGTGAAGAGAGAGAGTTTGACTTCTTGTTTTCCAATTTGAATACCTTTTATTTCCTTTTGTTGTCTGTGTTGTTAGGACTTTTAGTCCTGTGTTAAACAATAGTGCCAAGAGTGGGCATCCTTATCATGTTCCTAATCTTAAGGAAAAGACTCTCAGCTTTTCCCCCACTGAGAATGATATTCGCTGTGGGGTTTTCATAGATGGATTTTATTAAATTGAGTCATGTTCCTTCTATCCCAATACTCTGAAGAATTTTAGTCAGGAAAGGATGCTTCATTTTGTCAGATGCTTTTTCTGCCTTAATTGAGAGATTAATTTAGTTCTTGTCTCTTCTCTTATTTATGTGTTCTATCATATTGAGATATTTGTGAATGATTAACCACCCTTAAATCCCAAGGATAAATCACACCTGGTCATGGTAGATAATTTTTTTAATGTACTGTTGGAATCCTATTAGCTAGGATATCGTTGACAATCTTGGCAACAATGTTCATCAGGGACGCTGACCTGAAATTCTCCTTTTTGAGAGGGTCTTTGCCTGGTGTTGGGATCAAGGTAATGCTGGCCTCATAGAATGAGTTTGGAAGGTTTCCTTCTGTTTCTATTATTTTTGAAACTGCTTCAGGAGAATAGGTATTATTTCTTCCTTGAATGTTTGGTAGATTTCCTCAGGGAATCTGTCAGGTCCTAGAATCTTGTATTTTAGGCATTTTTCAATCACTCCTTCAATCTTGTTACTAAAAATTGGTCTAATCAGGATGTCAATTTCTTCCTGTTTCAGTCTTGGTAGTTTATACATTTCTGGGAATTCATCTCTTTTTTCTAGGTTGCTTAATTTATTGGCATATAGCTGTTAATAATAATTTCTGATAATGTTTTTCTATTTCCTTTAGTTAGTTGTGATCTCTTTCCTTTCATTCATAATTTTATTAATTTGGGTCCTTTCTCTTTTCTTTTGTATAACTCTGTCTAGTTGCTTATTGATTTTATTAATCCTTTCAAAGAACCAGCTTCTAGTTTCATTGATTTTTCCCCCGTGTATTTCTGATTTCTAATTCATTGTTCTCTGCTTTAATCTTAATTATTTCCTTTCTTGTGCATGGATTAGGCTTAATTTTTGTTGATTTGCCAGTTCTTTAAAGTTAAAGATAGTTTGTGTATTCGGGATTTTTCTTTCTTTTTTTTTTTCTTTTTTTCTTTTTTTTTTTTTTTTTTTTTTTTTTTTGGAGTGAGGTTTGGATGGATAGATATTTCCCCCTTGGGTCCACCTTTGCTGTTTCCCATAGGCTTTGGACCAATGTGTCTTCACTCTCATTGGTTTCCATGAATTAAGTTCTTTGATTTCCTGGTTGATCCAAACATTCTTGAGTAGGATGGTCTTCAGTTTCCCAAGTGTTTGAGTTTCTTCCAAACTTTTTCTTGTGATGAGTCCAGTTTCAAAGCACTGTGGTCTGAGAATATGCAGGGAGTAAGCTCAATCTTTTGGTATTACTTGAGATCTGATTAGTGATCTAGTATGTGGTCTGTTCTGGAGAAAGTTCCATGTGCACTCAAATAGAATGAGTATTCTGTGGTTTTAGGGTGAAATGTTCTGTATATATCAATGAGGCCCACCTGGTTCAGTGTGTCATTCAAAGCTCTTGTTTCTCTGTTGATTTTCTGTTTAGATGATCTGTCTATTGCTGAAAGTGGAGTGTTGAGGTCTCCTACTATTAATGTATTATTATCAATATGTGTCTTTATTTTGGTTAATAGTTGGCTTATGTAGTTGGCTGCTCCCATGTTGGGGGCTACAGTTTTAAAATCATTAGATCTTCTTGGTGAGTAGACCCTTTAAGAATGATATTGTGTCCTTCTGTATCTCTAACTGCAGTCTTTAGCTTAAAATCTAATTTGTCCGACATAAGAATTGCTACCCCAGCTTTCTTTTGAGGTCCATTAGCATGAAAGATAGTTCTCCAGCCCTTACTTTCAGTCTGGATGTATCTGTAGTTTCAAAATGTGTCTCTTGCAGACAGCATATGGATTGGTCCTGGTTTTTTTTTTTTTTTATCCAATCCTTTCATCATATTATGGGAGAATTTAGACTGTTCACATTGAAAGTAATTATTGAAAGATATGATTTTATTGTCATCATTTTGCCTGTGAAGTCTTTGTTTCTGTAGATGGCCTCTGTTAATTTCTGTTCTGTATCACTCTTGGGGTCTTTCTCTTTCTATAGAATCCCCCTTAATATTTATTGCAGGGCCAGCTTAGTGGTCACATATTCTTTAAGTTTCTGTTGGTCCTGAAAGCTCTTTATCTCTCCATCCATTTTAAATGATCATCTTGCCAGCTAAAGTATTCTTGGATGCATGTTCTTCTCATTTAGTACCCTATGTCTTGCCAGCCCTTTCTGTCTTCCCAGATTTCTGTGAACAGGTCTGACATTATTCTATGTTCTTCCCTTTGTACATAAAAAATCTCTTCCTCCTAACTGCACTTAAGATGGTTTCCTTGGTTCTAAGATTTATGAGTTTTACTATTATATGCTAAGGCATTGTTCTACTTTCCTTGATCTTGGGAGGGGTCCTCTATGCCTCTTGGACATAAATGCTCATTTCATTCCCCAGATTAGGGAAATTCTCAGGTAAAGTTTGCTCAAATATATCTTCTAGTCTCTTTTTCTCTCTCACACACCCTCAGGGATCCCAATAATTCTGACATTAGAATGTTTCATGGCATCTTTTATTTCTCTAATTCTGTTTTTATAGATTTTAAGCTATTTGCTCCAATCCTCTTCCTGTCCTCTTCTCTATCAGTTTGTCTTCTAGTTCACTACTTTGATCTTCTGACTCATTTACCCTAGCTGTTAGAGTATTCAGAGTAGATTGAATCTCAGTGATAGCATTTTTAAGTTCTGCCAGATTAGCTCTCATTTCTGCCCTCAGAGAATCTATGTCAACATTAATGGTTTTCTCTATCCTAGCTATTGTCTGCATAACTGTTACCCTGAAGTCTGTTTCTGACATCTTATTTATATATATATCCATTAGTTCTGTGCCAGAGGTCACAGTCTCTGAATCTTTCCTGTGTGAGGGGTTTCTCCTCTTAGTCGTTATATTGAAGGGTGCTTGAGGGAATGTACAAAGTCCAAATTATTGACCACAACCCATGCCAGATACACCTGTTTTACAGGGACCTTAGATTTTTTAGTCTCTTGTTCTTCCAGCCTGTCTTCTGGGGGACGGGGCCTGCCATACTGTTACCCAGGTAACTATGTTTGGGCAGAGTTGCCCTGCCCTGCAAAGGGGTGATGGGCTCAGTGAAAACTGGTTTTGGAGGGCCTTTGTTCTCTGGCAGCTTTACTTGGTGGCTTTCTGTGTCTCTTCCAAGAGTCAGAGCAGAAGTGACCATATCCAAACCAGTGTTTCAGAACAGAGAGATTGCAATCTGTTTTTCAGTGAGTTCTCCAAGCCACATTGTCTCTGTTTCTGTCTGTGCTGCTAAAAACCACAGTGTTCTGGGTTGTGTGTCCCATAGCAGCTTTCTCAGCCCTTGTTTCCAGGTCCAGGCACAACTCTGCCCTTTGTTCTCCTAAAACCACCAGCTGCCCCCAGTGTGCAGGTGTGCCTCCAGCTCCAGGTTTCAGTATGGGGGGCAGCCCTAAAATTGTTTCCCTGAAGCTACTGGTCTGCGAGTCTATGCCCAGTCCCCAGGGAAAGAGGCTTTTTCTCTCTGATGGTGCAGGATCCTGGAGGATCCATACCCCTTCCATTTATCTTTTGTTATCTGCCCACAGAATCACAGCTTCCTGCTTGTACCTCAAAACCTACTGCTGGTAGGGGTGCCTGGGTGGCTCAGTTGGTTAAGCGACTGCCTTCAGCTCAAATCATGATCCCAGAGACCCGGGATTGAGTCCCACATCGGGCTCCCTGCTCAGCAGGAAGCCTGCTTCTTCCTCTCTCAGTCTCCCTGCTTGTGTTCCCTCTCTAGCTGTATTTCTCTCTGTCAAATAAATAAATAAAATCTTTAAAAAAAAAATACCTACCTCTGGAGATACTCTGTAAAGATCCAGACACTTTTTACATCTCAAGCTGCTTTTGTTGGTTTTCAGAGTGGTCTGGTAGATATCCACCTTAATTCAGGGGACCAGTTGAAATAAGGTCCCCTACTCCTCCACCATCTTTTTGACTCTGGTCATTATGTATTTATTGACCATCTCCTGTGTGACCCACTAAGCTAAGAGCTTTGGAGGATTCTACCAAAAGTGATCCTATTGTAGGGTGCCTGGGTGGCTCACTGGGTTAAAGCCTCTGCCTTCAGCTCAGGTCATGATCTCAGGGTCCTGGGATCGAGGCCAGCATCTGGCTCTCTGCTTGACAAGGAGCCGGCTTCCTCCTCTCTCTGCCTGCTTCTCTACCTACTTGTGATCTCTCTCTATGTCAAAAGTGATCCTATTATAAACTATGGAATTTGGATGATTTCAGTGTCAGCATAGGTTTATCAGTTGTAATAAAATTATCATTCTGGTGTATGTGGAAAGGGAGGAGAAGGAGGGTATTGGTAGTGGAGAGAGCTGTGCAAAAGTTGCCAGTAACTATCACCAGAAGCTAGAAGAAAAGCATGGAACAGCCTTTACAACCCTCAGAAGGAACCAATCCTTGACAACAACTTGATTTTATTCCTCTACACTCCAGAAATGTGAGAAAATAAGTTTCTGTTATTTTAAGGCACTCAGTGTGTGATAGTTTGTGACAGCAACCCTTGGAAACTAGTTATACCAAGTGCTGACTTCATTTCATTTAAGTTATTCCTAAAGTGAAAAATCCTAATGGATTCAAAATTTGGGTGTCATAATAGGTGATATTTTAACAGAAAAATATTTGAAGACTATGCAAAAATGTCATAAATATAATTTTAATTAATTTTGTTGTGTATTCTTAAATATGTAGAATATTTTTTTAAAAAAATCACATTTATACATTTTAAGTCTTTTTAACTATGTGATGCAAGAATCCCTAAGTCACTAATTACAATTACAATTTTTTCTCATCCTGTGAAACCCAAAAAAAAACAAATCAAATTCAAAATAGTGCCATAGTAATGCAATTTCACAAACCTGAGTTATATGATGCCCATAGGGAGGAAAAAAGCTTAAAACAGTAACAACCAACAAGTCAAAACAAAACAAAAAACTTGACTGTAAAGGTCAGAATAATAAATCACAAACAAAATTACTTATCTTGAAGTACACAAGATATATCAGAAAGAAAAATTAGCTCCCCAAGAAGTTGAGATATTATAAAATTCTGAGTAAAGTTTTAAAATATTTTTTTAAATATTTTTTTCAAACTTGAAATTACTGGAATAATATGAAAGAAAGGTTGCTGATTAGAAAATAAATATATAAAAATTGAATTGATTTAATTTAAATACACGATAACAAAGCCACAATTTCCAAGAATACACTTAAAATAAAATAATAAATATCTACCAATAAACCTAAGAAGTAGTAAAAGATGTGCAAGTGGGAGGTTATAAAACATTAAGGAGTTAGAAAAAATTAAAGAAAATGAATTAGAAATTGTACTTATATAATGGGAGGCTCTTCAATTTGATTTTTGTGTGTGTATTTCATTGGTTTGGTTTCAAGTTTTTATTTAAATTCTAGCTCATTAACATACAGTGTAATATTGGTTTCAGGAGTAGAATTTAGTGATTCATCACCTATATATAACACCCAGTACTCACCACAGCAGGTGTCCTCCTGAATACCTTGTCATATTTAACCCATTTCCCGCCCACATCCCCTCCAACAACCATCAGTTTGTTCTCTATAGTTAGGAGTCTTATGGTTTGCCTCCTACTTCTCTCCCTTTTCCCTACACTCATCTCTATTGTTTCTGAAATTCCACATATGAGTGAAATCATATGGTATTTGTCCTTCTCTGACTAACTTGCTTCACTTACCATAATGCACTCTAGCTCCATTCACATCATTGCAAATTGCAAGATTTCATTCCTTTTGATGGCTGCGTAATATTCCATTACACGTGCACACATACACACACCACCTTTTCTTAAACCATTCATGAAGTCAGTGGACATTTGGGTTCTTTCCATATGTTGGTTATTGTTGATCGTGGTGCTATAAATATCAGAGTGCATGTGTCCTTTCAAACAAGTTTTTTTTTCTGTATCCTTTGAGTAAATTCTTAATAGTGCAATTGCTGGGTCATAAGGTAGTTCTATTTTTAACTTTTTGAGGAAACTCCATACTGTTTTCCAGGTTGGTGGCACCAGTTTACATTCCCCCCAACAGTGTAAGAGGGTCCACCTTTTTCCACATCTAAATTTAATCCATATCCATTCTAAAACCCATCCAGTTTTTCTTTGTTTCTCTGTTTCAGACATACTGCACTGACATACTGCATTTAAAAGATGCAGAAAGCAAAGGAGCTTCTGAAGCAGTTGTGAGAGAATGTACCTAAACAAAAGTAAATATGATTATGCAAATATAGTTATTAAGATAATGTGTTACTCATACAAGTATAGGCACACAGTACCATAAAATAGAGCCACTTGACTTATGGATATATGTTTCATGACAGAGAGAGCACTAGAGATTAGTGGGACATCTAATGAAGATACAAAAAATAATTTGAAAAGACACTTTATCCATAAGAATATTAATGGAAAATAAATATTTGAAATACATTTAATTTCATTAGTCAGCTAGAAAACATACCAGTTTGATAGTGCCCAAAGTATGATAATGCTCAGGTCTCTGGGATCATGACCTGAGCCGAAGGCAGTCGTTCGACCAACTGAGCCACCCAGGCACCCTAGTGACATAAACTTTTAAAACTACTCTTATATTTTCTAATAACATTGATAAAAATCATATACCAAAACCCAGAAATCCTACTTCCCCATATATAAGGTGTTGGCAGAAATGTACCTGGCAACCATAAATATTGTTCATAGTAGCATTATTTGTTATAGTAAAAATTATAAATAGCTCCACTATTCATGCATACTTGAATTCATAATTGTGGCATATTTTTGGAATATAACATTATAAAAACAATGAGCATAGATGAGTTGTAGATATATTTCAAAAATAAATATTTTAGTGAAAATCATGAGTCATAGATGAATCTATTTTAGACTTAATCTATATGGTTATAAATTTGAAATAAAATATTTAAATATATATTCTTAGGAATGCAAAATTTTTGGTAAAACTAAAAAAATCTAGCAGTGACAAATGGAATTATAATTTAATAGTGATTTTTGAGATATAATTTATATATCATAAACTTCCTTAATTTGATATATAGTTCATGAGTTTATTAAACTTAAACAACTGTGCAATCATTATTACAAACCTGTTTTCATACTCTTACCTTACTTCACTCTTACCTTTATGATCTCCAGAGTTAAACCATGTCCCAACCACAGTCCCAGGCAATGAAAGATTTTTTTTTTTCCTATCTCTACAGTTTTGGATTTTCTATAAATTACATATAAATTGAATCATATAATCTGTTAGATTTTGTGTCTGGCTTCTCTCATTTAGAATGATATTTTTATGATCTAGCCACATTATTGTGTTTATTGGTGTTGCCTCCCTTTTACTGTTATGTATTCCATTTTAATAGAGGTTGCATTGACTCTATAAGCCAATTTTAATATAATTCCCGATAATAGTAATACTGAGATCTCCAATTCATAAATTTAATATCTCTTTCAATTTTGGGGGTCTTTTTCTCTCTCAGTGATGTTTTGTAATCTTTATTGATATTGCATGTCATTTGCTAATTTATTCTTACATGTATTTTTGTCAGATTATTGTTGATTTAATTACTTTTCATTTAATTTGTTATTGTTAGTAATATACTTAAATACACTTGGTTTTCATATATCTTTTATGGATCTTATGATGTTGGTCAATTCACATATTAGCTCTAATTTTACTTTGTATGTTCTTTAGAATTTTCCACATTCAAGATGGTATCTTTCAGAAATAATGAAGGTTTTATTTCTTCATTTCCAATCTTTTTATTATTATTATTATTTTTGCCTTGTACTAGTTAGGTAATTTAGTAAAATGTTGAATAGAATTGATAAGAACAGAAATCTTAGCCTTGTTCTTAATGTTAGGGGAAGAGTTTTCTGTCTTTCACATTTAGTATGATGTTAACCTCAATCTTTTTGTAGGTGCCCTTTATAAGACTGTGGAAATTCCCTTCAGTTCTACATTTTCTGAGAGTTTTATCATGAATGATGTTATATTTTGTCAAATGTTGCTTTATCTCCTTTATGCTCTCAAAATGTCTCATTAATTAAATTTTTATTATCCTTATCTTGCATTCCTCTTGGTTAGAGTATATTATTGTTATTAATAGATATTGTTGGCTTTCTCTGCATATTTTGTTAAGAGTTTATGTATCAATGTTCATAAAGGATATTATATGGATTATAGCTCAAGTATCAGAAAAATTGCTTACTTTGTATTATACTTTTTGCTATTTTTTTTTAATTTTTTTTTTTTTGCTATTTTTATTTTTTAAAAGACTTTATTTTTCAGAGAGAGGGAACAAGTGTGGGAGCAACAGGCAGTAGGAGAAACAAGCTCTCCATTGAGCAGGGAGCCCAGTGTTGGATTTGACCCCAGGACTCTGGGATCATGACCTGAGCCTAAAGCAGATCTTAACTGACTGAGCCACTAGGCATCCCTACTATTTTTAATTTTTTAAATAAACCATTTAGCAAAATGATCAGTAGTGAGAAAAAAATGCTTGCAAACATACAGGTAAATCAAATAAATCTGGACTATTATTTTTTAAAAAATGAAATGACTACATTGAATGAGACAGTCTAAAAGCAAAGAAATTAAACTACAAGAAAATAACACAAGCCATTAAATGGGGAGACTTTGTTTTAAAATACTCTAAGGTGTTTAAATTGTTTAAGAAAAGGGGTTTTGCTTTCTGGTTGCATGGCTTTCCTAAATAGGCATTTGCAATGCAGAGTGATTTCTGCTCCCAAATGAAAGGCTTCTATTATCTACTGCCTGGGCAGCAGTATTGAGTGGCCAACACCTTCCCTATCATTCTATTTTGGGTAGTTTATTAGTTTCCCAGAGCTGCTGTAAAAAAAGTACCCTAAACTGGAATGGTATAAAACAACAGAAATTTCACAGGTCTGGAGGATAGGAGTCTGAAACAAAATGTCAGCATGTCCATCATCGTTCTGGATCCTGTACAGAATATTCCTTTCTTGATTTTTCTAGCCTCTCGTGTTAGCTAGCAATCCATAGTGTTCTTTGGCTTTTGATACAGCACTCCAATCAGCCGTTGTCACACAGCTATCTTTTTCATATGCTGTCCTCCTTGTGTCTGTCTTTTTTTATAAGTATTGAATGAAGGGTTCACCCTACTCTAGTGTGTCCTCATGTCAATTCAACTAATTACATCTTCAAGGACTTTTTTCCAAATAAGTTCATATTAACAGGTTAACATATCTGTTTTGGAGAATATATCTGTTTGAATCTGTAATTCAACTCATACCAGATGGTATTTTCAGTGAGGTCCTTCCAATAAATATCTTTCTGTGCTTTGAGAATAGATTTCTGACAAGCTACAAAAGGGTGGTTTACAGCAAATTTCATCAATGTGGTACCACACCGACTTCTCTGCCTTCCCCTGAGGGTTGTATTTAGGTAGGAGTGGAGTGGAATCTCTTCTTTCAGTACTACATCTCAGCCTTAAACTTAGTGGTATATTATAATGCATACATATAGCAATATATTAGAATGTATTGTATATGACATGACATGATATACTATATCTGGAATTACTATATTCTTTGGAGTTCTATTTACTTTCTACCAGCCAATCTTTGTAATTTGAGTCCCCTGTTATGATTGTTTACATTACACATTTTCTGTTAAAATTATACTCTTTTCTCTCTTCAGATTGTAACCAAATTTATATAATACTAAAGAGATATAAAATAGTATAGAACTTATAAATAATAAAAGGGAACAAGGAATAGAGAAATATTATCTTCAGCACATTCCATGAAGTCAGCAAAGCACAAGAAAAGGAACAAACTTTATATATTAGTGTGTTTAAGATAGATAAAATCAAGGAATTCAGTAACGGTAATATATGTATAATATTAAAATCACCTAAAAAAAGAAAAATATTCTAGTAGAAATGAAAAAAAAAGCAATCAACCAATACCAACTAGTTATTTACTTTCTATAGGAAATGCCTCAATTAAAATTTTTTTTAAATAGCATAAAATAATAACATAACAATATATCTCAGGAAAAGTAGAGAAACAATGGTGTAGTAAATCCAATATTTTATTACCAAGATAAAATAAAAATTATATTGTGTACATAAAATGAAAAATAACCTTAAATGTATATAAATTCATATCTCATAATTGAAGGGACAAATTGATAAATTCATAAATAGAGTAGGAGTACTACTCTCATCTCATCAACTGACACATCAAGCAAGATAGAATTTGTTAAGGATATAGTTTATTAAAATATAAAATACACCAGAAAGCTTTACTAGTTTGCCTTTTTGCTTCCTATTTGAGAAAACTGATTACTCCAAGATCACTATGATGTATTTGTGTATGTCTGCTAAAAATCTTCTTACTTATTATTTTGCTTTACATGATTAGATCTACAGTCCATGTAGAATTTATTTTTTGTGTGTGCATTGTGACTTAGAGGTCAATATATGTGTGTGTATGAATGTGTGTGTGTGTGCGTGAGTGTGTGTGCACAATTTTGTATGACTATCCAATTGGCAGTTATCCACAACCCTTTTAAATGGTAGTTATTATTATTATTATTTTTTAAGATTTTATTTATTTATTTGACAGAGAGAGAGATCATGAGCAGGCAGAAAGGCAGGCGGAGAGAGAGGAGGAAGCAGGCTCCTGGCTGAGCAGAGAGCCCAATGTGGGCCTTAATCCCAGGACCCTGAGATCATGACCTGAGCCAAAGGCAGAGGCTTTAACCCTCTGAGCCACCCAGGTGCCCGGTACTGTTATTATTTTTATAATTCAGGCTCCTTGAGTCAATTTCTATAGTCTCTCTAATTCCATTGGTAAAATCATATTTCCTTGTATGAATGCTACCTCACCTTATTTTTATTCCTAAACCTTTATTATCAGTCATTATGCCTGGTACTGGTGGATATAGAATATTTGACCAAAATATTCAACACACATGATCAAATGGGCATATAGTCATCCCTACATCCAAACATTAAAGAATTTTTAATTAGTTTTATGTACACATGGAAAATTATTTTTTAAAGACAAATAATTTACCAGGAATTATAGCAAACTCTATCATACAAAATATTTCTCTGAGTGTAGTTCAATAAAGTATAAAAGTAATAACAAAAAAAACACCAGATTTTATTTTGGAGACTTCCAACCATGAGGTTAAATAATTTATGATGTAAAACATCTTAAGAGGAATAATAAAATTTGTGGAACTTAAAAAATACCAAATGTATATCATGCATCTAAAGCAGTAGAGGTACTTAGAGAGAAATACAAATATTATATAAATAAAACGTAAAAAAAAGAAATGAATTTAATTTAAATGAGCTAAGCATTCAAATAAGAGTAGAAAGCCAAAACAAACGAACAAGCAAAAACAGTAAAGCCAAAGAATGTGAAAGGAAAAACAGAATAAAGCCAAAAGCAGCTACAACTCTGTGTAAAACCAAGAATCGCTAGGTGAGACAAAAACAATTTGGAACAGATTTGTTGATTCAAGCAATCTTCACAAATTCCTGAGCAATGCATGCTGTTAGTTCCACTTCATAGAAGAAAAAGCTGAGCCCTGGAAAGTGTGTTAAAACCACTTATTTCAAGGGGTGCCTTGGTGGCTCAGTTGGTTAAGCAACTGCCTTTGGCTCAGGTCATGATCCCACAGACCTGGGATTGAGCCCCAAACCGGGCTCCCTGCTTGGCAGGAGGCCTGCTTCTCCCTCTCTCACTCCCACTACTTGTGTTCCCTCTCTAGCTGTGTTTCTCTCTGTCAAATAAATTAAAAAATCTTAAAAAAAAAAAAAAAGAAAAAAAAACTCCACTTACTTCAAATTAACAAGTATAGGAACTGGAATAAAAACCCAGCTCTAGGCCAAAAGCTTGTACTAGTTGGAAATTAATATTTAATTGAACATCCCCAACAATATCATCATTATCTTAATAAACAGACGTCACCAATATTTAAGAAGTCTAATTTTGGGAAGATAACAATTAAGAAAGAAAAATAATATTATAATCCCTAAGAGTAAAAGTTATCAGTAATGATGATTCTCTTTTGGAAGAATTCATGTCCAGCAAAACAGCAGATAGATAAATCAGAACAGAACACACAGAAGCAGACATGCTTTTAGGTGAATATGTGTGAAAATATCTTCCCTGATTAGACATCTCTGAATATAAATCTTCTGATGTGGGTGATGATATTTAATTAAATGTATAAATATTAATCATTAATTTCAAATAGAACACTCTTATTTCAAAAAATAGCTAAAACATTGTGCAAAGGCCCTTTTGCAAAGACAGAAAATTTTCAAGTGTTTTATTGAAATGTTACACTGAAATTGAATGCCTACCATTTATATATCTATAGTAGTCAAGACATATATATTAGGCAGCTACAAACAAACAGAAGAAACCAATTTTTTTGTGGATTGTAGGGACTGGAAGAGAAATTCAAACAAAACCATACTTGTATGTTGATTAGATTATGCCCAGATTTTTGTAGAAGTTGGATGATGTGTAGGTCTGAATTTAAGCATAAATCCCTAAAATGTAAACATTTTAAGTAACGTAAATGGAAAATAAATCTTGCAGCTTCTTCTCCCTCTTTCTCACACACACACAATCATACTTATTTGGAAATCTAAATATTTCAAAGAACTTAATGAACCCATTTAAATATTCTCTAAAATGTAAATCATTCAGATAAGAGCAAATCATATATGTTAACAGACATGAATTCTAGATCTATTTTCCAAAATGAAATAAACAGTTTTGTTCATTTAGCCTTAAGGATTTATCCTTAAACTAAATGAAGAATAGTCACATTAGAAGGTAATTCTAAACTTATTTGTTCACAATATCATGTCCAGAAATTCAAAGTATTTAGAAGGTTTCGATAATATATGAACTAGGGTTAGAGCTAGAGAATGATTTACAGCTTTTCTTAAATTCTCCTCAAACAGATTCTTTTTGTCTTTTATTTTGATTTTGGCTTTTTCTACCCTAGGCTATTAATGTATATTTGTCAGAGATTTGTTTAAATGTTTCCTTTAAAGATTTATGAAGGGCACCTGGGTGGCTCAGTTGTTAAGCATCTGCCTTCCACTCAGGTCATGATCCTAGGATCCTGAGATCAAGCCCCATATCAAGCTCCCTGCTCAGTGGGGAGCCTTCTTCTCCCTATCCAGCTCCTCTGTGCTTATGTTCCCTCTCATCCTATCTCTTTCTGTCATAAATAAATAAAATCTTAAAAAAATAAGTTTTATAATGACAAATTAAAATGTAAAATAATTCTAATATACCTTATATTATGACATAGCATAATATCATTGAAAATTCTGGTCACTAAGAAGCTACAAAAATAGAACTATCCACCCTCCCTGTTCTGGTACAGATTTGTGAATTTATTCTATTGTGGGGGAAAAGGCATAAATTTAAATCCTCTTTATTATTTGAGACCATATGAGTGTAATTTTTTAAAATAAATATACAGATGACTAAATGAATTCAAGAATACAACAATAGGGACATTAAATGATACTAGTAGGCTAAAGTGTAAAATTATCAAGGCATGTGTTAGAATTAAGTCAGATCAGCTTTACAAGATTCATATAAAAAAACAGAGGTAATGAGGTAAAGAAATACTTCATAAAGTTTTACTCAGAAAGATAGATACAAAAAAAAATGATAAGAAACGATTACCTTTTTTTGCACACAATAATAAAATAATCAGGGACACACATTATAGTATGTTTTAGAAAGACAAGGACTAAAGCACACTGAGATAAAAAGGACTTTATTCTTGTGTTCTAAGAAGAAAGAAAGTAAAGAAACCAGCCTGGAAATAATACGACTGAAAAGAAAATGGAGCCATATAAGAACTTATGGTGCCATAGAGGAAAGTGTTTTCTCTCTTCTATCATAATTTCTGAAACATTCTTTATCCAGAATTACATGACATGCCCTTAGGAATACTTCCCATTATGGTTATCTTCACTTTTCACTTTTTAAAACCTTATTTCTTCTCATAATGTTGTTCACTTTTTTGCTTAGTAAGGCTAACAAAATCACGACATTTATGCCCTTCCCCTCCCTACCCATGTGAACACATCTAACTGGATTTACCTTAGCATTCTTTAATAATGTATGCAGTGATAATCCCAAACCCTCAATACAGAGCTCCAGCCCACCAGCCTATACAAGTTGATTTGATGTGTGACATAGGCACTTAATATAAGTTGTTTCTTATTGCTATTCCATCTCTCTCCCCAACTATCTTGCAATTTCTGGAAGTTTGTATCAGATCTTTGAAACTTGATGTTTCCTTTTAATGGGTGTGCAATGAAAAGGTATTCATAATAGAGAAGACTATAGAATAAATGGGCTAGAACCCAATAATAATCATATTTTCTCAATGTTTTAACTCACGTGTATTCAGTATCTTGGGCCACCAAATGTTTTTGATTCTCTCCAGAACACTCATAGGATTGTACATCCCTACCCCTTTGAAGTTAGATTTAGATAAGTTTAATGCATTGGTTTGAGAACCAACTCTACTGTGCATCTGAATCTACTGAAGGGCTTGTTAAAACATAGATTGCTAGGCCCTAGCTCAGTATACAAAGGACTAAATGAATCTGTGATTTTCATCACCTAGGAACTTGTTAGAAATACACTAGTTGGGCGCCTGGGTGGTTCACTTGTTAAGGGTCTGCCCTTGCCTCAGGTCATGCCACCACAGTCCTAGGATCAAGCCCCACATCGGGCTCCCTCCTTGGCACAAAGCCTGCTTCTCCCTCTCTCACTCCCCCTGCTTGTGTTCCCTCTCTAGCTGTGTTTCTCTCTGTCAAATAAATAAATAAAAATCTTTAAAAAAGAGAGAAAGAAAGAAAGAAAGAAAGAAAGAAAGAAAGAAAGAAAGAAAGAAAGAAAGAAAGAAAGCAATACACTAAGTATTTAACTACAAAGGGTGTTTAGCTATCCAGGGTATTTAAACTGAGAATTTGATTCTGAGGGTAGGGCCAGAAACTGAATTTCTAAGTTCTTAGATGATACTGCTATTGCTGATCCACGGAACATATCTTTAAAACCACCAGTTTAAAGAAATATTCGTGGAAAGGTTAAAATTTTAAGAACCAGTGAGTGATTTGCAAATCTCTGTCTCTCTCTCTCTTTCCCATCCACCATGGAAACCTGCAATCTCCCCCCACGGGCTTCTTTGTTACCCTGGATCCCAGATGGAGGAGACTTGGAGGCCTGAGTGATAAAATACACATAGCATACAGGTAACAAGAGTGAGAATACAACTTTGTTGCTTCAAGTAACTAAGATTTACAGGTTGTTGGTTTCCATAGCATGCATAACCTAACCCAAACTCACTGGAAAATATGCTTTGCAATTTTAAATCATCAATATTTAAAAAAATAACTATCTGATTATAAGCAAGAGAAAATCATTTATACATCTTTTTCCTTTTCTTGTCTCAGAATTAAATTTGCACTTTCTTTTTATTAGCTAACTTAAACTTTCTACCGAAATTTCAAAGTACATAAGAAATAGTTAAGTAGGTAATTATGTAAATTAAAATGAACTATACATTTTTACGGATTGAATTTGACAAAAAATGACCATAATAGTATTTGGTAAAAATATGATTTTGGATAACTGAAGAAATTAAATATTGACTAGTTGTTTGCACAGGTTGGGACAATAACTGCTTAACAGAAAAAATAATGCAGGGCAAAAGTAGAGTATGCCAAATACAAGACTTGAAGAATCTAGGAAATAAATGAATAACATTATAGTTTTCAAATAAGTGAATTTCAGTTGATGAGTAAATTTAATATTGAGGTTAGAGAACATTTTCAATTTTTTTCTTGAAGTCATCATCTACAATGTAAGGAGAATATTTCTTATAAATAAAATATATACCAACAAAACGTAGCATTTTAAAATAGTTCCAGAGTACTGATTATGTTTTTTGTTCAAGCCACAAGCTTTTTTACTTTAGAAATATAGGACTTGAAGAATATATCATATTCATATTCTATGTATTGGCATTAGGATGGTAATACTAGAAACACTTGAGCTACTATGTAGAAAACAACCTTTTTATTTGACATATCTTGAAAAAATCAAATTATACATATTGAATAAGATTAATGTGTCTTAAATATCATCCAATTTCTTATAAGATTATATCAGCACTATGAGATCATTCAATTTTGAAAAATTAAATACAAAGTCTTACAAATTGAAAAGATAAGACAAAGGGCACCTGGGTGGCACAGTCATTAAGGGTCTGCCTTCAGCTCACTTCAGGATTCCTGCGACCTGGGATGGAGCCCCACATCAGGCTCCCTGCCCAGTGGGAAGACTGCTTCTCCCTCTCTCACTCCCCCTGCTAGTGTTCCCTCTCTCGCTGTGTTTCTCTGTCAAATAAATAAATAAAATTTTTAAAGAAAAAAAAGAAAAAAGATAAGACAATTTTTCATTGTTAGATCTATATGATTAGACTGCAACAACGAATTACATATCAAGTAGCTGTTGAAGGAAAGTACTTTCGCTTTCCCTCTCAACATTGCTCTATGTTTTTTCTCTCAGTTGCTTTATGTTCATTAAATCACTGCTTATAATTTCTATATATAAAATTTTTCCTTGGCAATCAAAAAAATTGATGTTAAAATATTATTTATTGTTTAAGTGGTATAATGTTTGCTCATACTATGTATATAGTGCACACTATGTAATATAATGTGCATCCCTTATCTAATAATATCTAATAATTTAAGTAGGATAAAAATTCCTCTATCATGAAATATCTTCCTTGAAATAAGGTAGGATCTTCAAATAACTAAGGAAAATTCAAGTAACTTCGAAAATCTGGAAATCTTCTAAAGATACTAGTTCACACCATTTAATTTTAGAGAAAGGGAAAAGTGTCCAACCTGACCAATTTTTAAACATTCGGTATTTTTCTTTAAATTAGCGATTAAGAAAACAATCACAAGTGTTTGTCATATGTCATTTTCTACTGTGGACTTTCTGCAAATCAATTACTTTGTTTAAAGTACTATTCTAAAATAAAAATTTACGTTTCAAAGTGTTAAGTATAGTTTATGTTCTACACACAATTCTCACATAGAGTTCTATGTGTGAATATAATTTTTGTGTTTATATACATATACATGTACCTTATGTGTATACATGTGTACATATATTAAATATATATGCAAAAAATAGACACATATGTGGCTTTACTGGATCTTCATTTGGCCTTTGACATACATAAATTCTAGGAGTGCCTTGATGACTCAGTCAGTTTAGCATCCGACTCTTAATTCTGGCTCAGGTAATGATGTCTGGATGGAATCCTATGTCAGTCCCCTCACTCAGTGGGGAGTTTTCTGGAGATTTTTCTCTCTCCCTCTCCCTCATTCCCTCCCCCCACCCTGTTCTCTCCATCTCTTCCTCTTTCTAAAATAAAGAAATCTTTATTTAAAAAGTAAATAAATAAATTCTAATTTTTATTTGGATACATATTTTGTAAGTTTTTATTTGTTTCTTTGTGTTTATCCCTAGTGTCTATTCATCCATCTATTAGTTACTTTTCCAATTAAGTTGGACTCATTATTAACATAGCAACTTGCCTAATATAGCTTGTCTAACAAAATTATGAATGTGTGATATGGATGGGTGTAAAATTTACATGTCATCTATTTCATATTCCCTTTTCAATTTATATCCATTTTAGAAATCGTATAACTTTTGGTGATTTTCCTCCTAGTTATGTGCTGAACAATTTCATTTCACACTTGATTTGAATACATTTTTGTGATCCCACCTTTATTTAGTAAAATATATTAGAAGGAATTCTTATCTTTTTTATGTAGCCAGAACTTTCAGTAGATTGAATGGAGAAAATATAGAATCATCCCATTTGTGAAAAAGTCTCCAAAGTAATCTTTTCGGGATCTCCTTGGTGGTTGTAAATATGATATGAAGAAAGAAAAAGAAAAAAAATACCTTTTTCTTTTGACAGTATTAATTTCTGAACTACAGTAATAAAGATTATACCTATAACTGACCAAAGCTGAGATTAAAAATCCTGGTATAGATTTCTGTTAAATTTATAATTGTAAATAAAATTGCCCATCATTTTTTTAATATCCATGCAGTTTTGACATAAATAAGACATGGGGAGTTTTTTTTTTAAATGTATATTTACTTTTCTTGTGTACTTTCTTAAACTAGTACTGAAATCATACATATTTTTATATGTGCAAATTGAAATCGGGCAAATTTAGGAAAATCTAATCATTTCAATGATGTTGAAATAAGATGTATTTTTTTTTACAAAGTCATAGAAAGGAGTACTAAATAACAAGAGTTTATTCTGCAACATGTTGAATTATACCCATTTTATCATCTATATTGTCATGATCATATTGAAAGAAATAATATAATATTCTTTAATCTAGTTCAGCTAATAAAGTATATATGTGAAAGAGGATGAAATGGAAATAGAAGAGGAATTTTCAAATGAAAGGTAAAAATGAACATTTAAATACTCTAATTTTTCTTAACAAATCAGTCATTTTATTATGTTTTCCCTGAGATTTGCCAGAGTTCATTGCTGCTAATTCTGCCTAAATTATCAATAATCAAGATTAGATCTTGATTAGTAAAAAGCAATTGGGATAACTATCGATCATTTATTTACCAAGCTATCATTTAAATATTACTAAATGCATGCAATTAGCAATACTAAATTCAACTTGATTACTTAAGAAGTTTTTCCATAAGTCGATATTCCACAGTCAATTATTTATAAAACTATTTTTAAGCCATGCATTTTATTCCCTTGAAGGTAAGATTTCTTATATAATATTCTTACAATGGTTTTCAAGGTTTGGTATTTTATAAATTTCTTAAGGTTTCAAGGAAATGATTTATTTATGAATCAGGTTAAAATATTTCTGCAGCTGATTGCTTTGATATCTAATAGTATTTTTAATTAAAAAGTGAGTTTATTTTGAAATGGATTACAGTTTATACATTTGTTGATACCAAAGACATCAGTATTTTTAAGAAATTTATCTGAATTTGATAAGTAAATTGAAAGCTAAAGACTATTCCAAATCAGCGTCAAAATTATGAATGTGCTCAAAATTTTATGTCTATAACTTACATGGTTAAAAATGAGAGGTTAATTACATTTTGGATAACTGACTCCATCAAATCAGATATTTTCTGTGATTTATAACAAGTAAAAAATCGAACAAGCATGCGTATAAATGTAAGGCAAAAACATTTTTAAGAATTGGTCATAATTTTATTACTGAATTTATATATGAAATTAAAATCTATATGTTTTTTTCTTCTGGCCATGATAATTTTTGTTATAATCCTTACAGATCTAGAGATAATTCAGAAAGAGTTATTTACATTGATCCAATTTTTAACCCTTCTAACATTCCAAGTATTTAGTTTGCAAATGGAAAATAAAAGCTTTTATGTTACCTTTCATTAAATGAGGAATTTCTGTTTGGGCTCCCTACCTGGAATTAAAAGTTTTGTTGTTTTTTAATCTTGATAAATATAAACATTAAATTACAATACTCTCAATCATTCCAATATAAATCGATTCTTCCAATAAAAATATGGATTACACTTAGACACATTTTATAGTTAAAATTCTTATGTTAAATAACCCTTCAATTATTCAACCCCTCATAATATCTTTATTTACTGTGGTGTCTACTCCACATATTATGCAGATTAAGCAGTATGTTAAATACTTTTCATAGATGATTTCCTATAATGCTTAAAATAACCCCTGAGGTAGATATCCTCACCCTCAACTGACATCTGAAGATTCTGAAAGTCAAGAATTGTGTGACCTGCTCCAATTTGCCCAGCTATTATTATAATCAAGTTTCAAACCTTGGCATCTTAATGCTAAAGCTCATCTTTTTCATCATTATAAAATACACTGCCAAGATTCTTGAAAGAGTCAACATTTACTGTCTGCTTCCTCACTTCCTATTGTCTCCTCAGTTATTTGAATTTGCTGTACATTTTCACCAGTCCATGGCTAATGGTCCCTGTGTTGCTACACAGAACATCTGCTTTGACAAATGACCTCTCCAATACCACACCCATTACATTTTATCTGTTCCTTTTTTGACTTAGCTGACTGCTCTTGAAAACACTTTTTTTTTTAAGATTTAGCTTTTTGTTTCTCAAATTCTACTAATATATTGATTTTTAATGGGAAAATATGACAAAAATTTAAGGTGTCCAGTAGTAATTAAAGACAATGTTTTCAATTTTTAATATGATTAATCTTATTTTCTACAAAGTTTTGCTTCTCATAATTGATGCAAGAATGGAGTAGAAACTTTCAATCTTAGAGTCTAAATTAGATACGTCAGGAGTGAATGGTTCAATAAAGAAGAAAATAACTTTTTATCTTGAACATTAGTTTTCTCCCAGAAAAATGATATATAAGGAAGTTTCTGACTTTGTACCATATAATATAGTGGTAAGTACATAAATACATTTATATGTAAGCCATACATACATATATGTATGATCTGCTTAAATTTATGATAGGTTTATCATCAACTTCAGAAATCACACAGCATATGTAAATGTATAATTTTAGGTCCCTTTGACCACCCACATATTTTCATCACTTAAGATAGAGAAATAAAACATGTAGTATGCTTAAAATAAATATCATTTTTCATTAAACCACTATTGGTTTACTTGTTTTCACACTTTCAATATTAGGGGTTATTTAGCCTATCTTTACAGCCCTCACCTATAAAATAGAAATGCCTTTGGATTTATAACCCTAATAAAATAATTTGAAAAAGCAAATACTCATTTTTCACTTTACCTTTAACATTTTACATAAATTTAAATATGAATAGTGTCATTTTAATGTTTAAATATAAGTATTTAAAAATAAAATTATTTTACCCTTTTAACAAAACTTGAAACTTACAATAAACATTTTAAAAATATATCAAAAAGCTCATCGTTTGAGCCCCTGGGTGGCTCAGTGGGTTCTCAGGGTCCTGGGATTGAGGCCCGCATCAGGCTCTCTGCTTAGCGGGGAGCCTGCTTCCTCCTCTTCCTCTGCTTGCCTCTCTGTCTTCTTGTGATCTCTCTCTGTCAAATACATAAATAAAATCTTTTAAAAAAAAAAGCTCATCTTTAACTGTAGGAAATTTTACTTTGCTACAAAATACATGTACAATTTTACTCAACCATAACCAAAAATTTTTAACATAATATAATGTTCATAGTCTTTTTTTTTAGGATTTTATTTATTTATTTGATGGAGAGAAACACAGCTAGAGAGGGAACAGAAGCAGGGGGAGTGACAAAGGGAAAGGATGCTTCCTGACAGGCAGGGAACCCAATACAGGGCTCCATCCCAGGACCCTGGATTCATGACATGAGCCAAAGGCAGATGCTTAACAACTGAACCACCCAGGAGCACCTTGTGTTAATTTCCCTATAATTTTCTATGAAAATAGTAATTAAAAATTGAAGTTTATTTAAAATCTTTTCAGCCTATAAGGTTCTTAGTGTTAAACTTTTTAGTTACAAATAAGTTAATAAAACTATGAGTAAATAATTCATTAAGCACATAAATATGAATTAAATGTAATAATTAAACTTTTACTGAAAGTTCATTTCTTGGTGAACAAATATTCTTATTAATTATTTTAATTAGTTATTTTCTGTGGAGGATTGGGATAGTGTTCATTCTGTAATCCTATTTTCACTTTATGTCCATTTTTCATGGTATAGTATTAATAAGTGGGAAACCCTTTGTCATTTCTATAACTGTTTCAAAATTAGATTTTTATGGCACTGCCATTCAGTTCTTTGAATTATTTCTAGAAAAAAAAGCAAAAACTAACATGGGATTCATCATAAAAAGTAATTTAGATACTCTTAATTTGGCTGAAGACAAAGAATGAACATTACCTGATTTTTAAAGGTTTTACTACTCAATAAATAGTCATTTACTTCTTTCTTCCCACTTGCTACCTGAAATACCTGTATACCTGCTCCAGATAATCTAAGGCATAGAGAAAATCTTTGAGAACCTGTGATATCTGCAGTCTTGCAAAATCTAGTGAGGTAAGAGGAAAAAGACCAGGTCTATGTCTTAGACCTAGTTTTTCTTCCACTTTCACAGTTACGAAAATCTTTAACTTAATAAGATGATGTATGATGAAGTGGAGAAAATCCAGAACTGTTCACTATAGAAGTAACATTAGAGTAGGGGGTGACATTTTCTCAATATTAACTTAATACTTAATACTATTAATATTTTCATAACTTAACCTTATCAGTACAAAAACTGCATAGTTGAGCCTATTATATATGAGCCCAATCTATATGAATCGCATAAATGTTTATGTATGTTGACAAAAACATACATTTATATATGTATCCATATATATTTTCGTACTTTTAAAATAAAATATCCATGGTATTAAAGGATAATATGAGGTTAATTACTATGTTTTGCTTAATAATATATCATAGAAAGCTTTCTCTACATCCTTTTTCATTTCATGCAATCCTTTTCTCAAAATTGTCTTGAAAGTCTCAGAATTGGCATTTGAATTAGAAGCAAAATTTATAATTCACTTATATTGATTTTTTTTTTTAATTTCTGTAACATAATTATTTCCCAAGCTAATTTCCTTCCATTTCTTTTCTGGAATTCTCCAAAACACTTCTCATCTCACTTTTACATGTTTTATCAACTGTATTTGTCAGGATTCTTCAGAGTAATAAAACCAAAATAGTATATATATAAATATAATTGAGGAGTTTATTATAGGAATTGGCTCATATGATTATGGAGGTCAAAAAGTTCTCTGATCTGACATCTTCAAGTTGAGGAACCAGGTTAAGTTATGTAATTCAGTCTGAGTCCAAGGCCAGAGAATGTGGAGGCCAATGGTGTGAGTCCCAGTGATAGCTGAGTGCAGAGGAAACAGAAAATCCATGTCCTAACTCTAGCAAAGAGAGCAAATCCACCTTTCTTTGCCTTTTTGTTCCGTTTTGGCCATCAGCAGATTGAATGGTATCTACCCATAATGGACCTGTTCACTTTGTCTACCATTAAAATGCTTATCTCTTCCAGAAATACCTCACAGGCACACCCGGAAATAATGTTTTATCAGACTTCTGGGCATCCTTAGCTCAGTCAAGTTGACATATAAAATTAACCATCTAGTCATCCATTGTTATCTTGCAACTCTTCTTGGAATATTTTTTCATGGCCTTTTTTCTCTGTTGTATTTTTTAACATTAAGATAAACTTTTTTTCCTAGAAGATTTATTCAGCTTCCTAGAGCAAATTGTTTTTTAATAAGCATTCTTTATGTGACTCATTTTTTAGATTCTTTTCCCTATTATTATTCTCTTCATGCACAGTAAAGTACCAAAGTAATTTTCAGTTACTCTTGTCTCATTTATTTTCTTCAGTATGAACTACAAATCTACATAAGCATTACTGAAAAATATTAATACTCTAGTTCTACATTCTCACCCTTTCACATTTTCCCTTTAAGAAAGTAAGAAAAGTTTGCTATATTATACTTAACTAGGAAATAAATAATATCTTTGAATAATAAATATTTATTAGACACTTGAGATACCATTAAATCATCAAGATACTTAATTAGACTGTAATGTACACAGTGTATGCAGTTATGGTTATTTGGTAATTTCAAGATTTTTATATATGATACTTTTATGAAGTTTTCCATATTCCTATGAATGAACTAAACAGGTGATTAGTTAGTTGCCCACTATTCAATTTATTTACTGGAATTTAAAGCCTGTTATTCATTAATTTGTTCCATCTATATTTTGTATTTACTTAGTGAAATAAGTTTCTGAGTCTTATTTTGAACTATAGAACAAGCAAGATATGAGTTATTTGCTCCAGTTTCATAATCAACATTATTTGCTGTCTGGGTAGCCATAAAACACTAATATTATACAAATACTTATGTTTCTTCTTACATATGTATTTTTTCTTCCATACAATGTTTTTATTTTATCCCCATAAATGCTATGCTTGCAATAGTAAGAATACTTGTTCTATATCAGTTATATTATCAAAACTAATGTGATAGGCGCCTGGGTGGCTCAGTGGGTTAAAGCCTCTGCCTTCAGCTCAGGTTTTGATCTCAGGTACTGGGATCTAGGCCCGCATCCCTCTCTGCTCGGCAGGGAGCCTGCTTCCTCCTCTCTCTCTGCCTGCCTCTCTGCCTACTTGTGATCTCTCTCTCTCTCTGTCAAATAAATAAATAAAGTCTTTAAAAATATTAATGTGAATAATGTAGAATAAAAGGCATACTTTGGCAATTGGTGCAATTAGGTATTTCCTGATTTCTTAAAAAAAGGTGGTTTTTTTCTCCCCAAAAATGAAGGTTTACCAAAGGAAATTTTTACTGGCTATCATAATAAGGCTAGTGCCAATATTTTGTTCCAATATAATTAAAGTTCAAAGGTTTATGAGAATGTTTCTTTTACATTGTGAGTTTCAAAGTTTCTGAAAGGATAAATGAATCCTCTATGTATTAATTTAAATGCCCACAACAGATAACAAACCAGTTCTAATTTAACAAATCCATGACTAGACTACCATATTTCATGTTTATATTTAATTTTTCTCTTATTAATACTTATAATTACTAAGAAAAAGTGTATTATTTATTTTATATACATCTTCATTATCAGAATTTATATACTCAAGGCTATTTCTGTATAATAATTTATGTCTTAGAATTTTTTTTAAATTTTTTTAAGAGATTTTATATATTTATTTGACAGAGAGAAATACAGAGAGGGAACACAAGCAGAGGGAGTGAGAGAGGGAGAAGCAGGCTTCCCGCTGAGCAGGGGGCCCAATGTGAGGCTGGATCCTGGATCTCCGGGATCATGACCTGAGCTGAAGGCAGTCGCTTAACCAACTGAGCCACCCAGATGCCCCTGTCTTAGAATATTTTTAAAAAACAATTGTATATAATATTTTACTTTACAAATGTTACTATTTTATAAGAACTTGTATAGCGTTAATTCTGCTACTCTTTAATTTTAATGATTTTTTGTTATGCTAAATTTGTGACTTGTGGATGACAAATTGAAATAAGCATATATGTTAATTCTATAAAATTCAAAATTCTGTAGGATTATTACAATCTTTTTAATTATAGAAAAATGAATTTATAGTTCATGACTCATCAAAAAGAAACAATTTTCTTAACACAGTAACAAATCAATTAGTTAGGACTTAGGTAAATGTGTGAGGAAAATAGAACTTTTTCAATATGGTACTATGTAATGCTCTATTAGACCATAAAAAGAAACAATGAAGCAAGGATAAATTAGTTCTAAGAGGAAAAAGGGTAGATCTTTTATCTTATTTAAAAATATAAAATCAGATCAGCTTTTATTAAATTATTGTAATTTATTTAAAATAATTTTTTAAGTAGGACATTTTCATCACCTAGCCTCTTCCCTTTTGATATGTGGAGGGTGCAAATACAAAGACAGAGGAGAGGGTAGCCTTTCTATTAACCTTTCAGTGATTTGTGTAACTGACTTTAAACACTAAAGGATTTATCTTCATTTCCTAAAAAAAAAAATTATACTTGAATGAACATTCTTAGAGATTCTAAATAATATGAAGTACTTTTTTAGAAATGATTAATTAGAATGATGTGTTTATGAGAATAGAGATATGAGGATAGATATAGATGATATAGATATAGATACGAATCTTGATATTGAAATGTATTGCTTCATATAAAAGTGTCATTAGGTATATTTGGTGCCTGTATAAAATGATATAATAACTTTAAAAAACAAGTTTCTCACTTGAAAAAATTCTTAAAAACAGACTTCTCAGATGACTCAGTCAGTTAAACAGCAGTCTTTGGCTCAGGTCATGTTCCTGAGTCCTGGAATTGAGTCCCTCATGGGGCTCCCCACTCAGCAGGGTGTCTGATTCTCCTTGCCCCTGTTCTTGTGCTCTTGCTTGCTCACTCTGTCTCTCTCTATCCCTCTCAAATAAATAAAAATATATTTTTTAAAGCTTTTATTTATTTGACAGAGAGAAACATAGCTAGATAGGGGACACAAGCAGGGGGAGTGAGAGAGGGAGAAGCAGGCTTCCCGCCAAGCAGGGAGCCACATATGGGGTTCAATCCCAGGACTCCAGGATATGACCTGAGCTGAAGGCAGTCACCCAACCAACTGAGTCACCCAAGCACCCTAAAAATAAAATCTTAAAAAGAAAATGAACTTCTCTTAAAATGAAAGTGCACGTATCCTATGACCCACAATGGCACTCCTAGGTATTTACTCAAGAGACATAAAAATATATTTATTCAAAAAATTGTATAAAATGTTAATAACAGGTGCTTACCTAGTAATAAAAAAGTGAAAATTAATCAGTTGTCCAAGAGTGGATGGACAGATAATGAAAATATGGTTTATTCATATTATATCATTTATTGTAACTCATAAAAACAAAGAATAAATAGCAATACATAAAACAACATGATGAATCTTAATTTTGTTCAGAGAACAAACACAAAAACATACATGCTCTGTGATCCAATTAAAATGAGTTTCTAGAATGGATAAAACTAAGCTATACTGATAGAAATCAGAGCAGTGATTGAATGGCTGACTGAAGAACATAACAGAATTTATTGAGATGAGAGAAATGTTCTGTATCTTAATGGGGCTGAAGTTTACACTAATAGATATATGTCAAAACTCATCACACTCCTTTCTTTCTTCCTTCCCTTCTTCGTTTTTCCTTCTTTCTTTCTATCCTTCCTTCCTTGGCCTAATAAAAAGACATTGAGCAGAAGAAAGTAGGGCAGCAACGCAGTAAGGTTTAGAAATTGCTTATATATTTGGGGATTAAATGAATACATTAATAAATACAAGGAAAATAATTGGAACCAAGTTTCACATTTGGAGTAAAGATTGTCAAATATGAAAAGAGTGAATGCTAGAATGCATCCTAAAGTATTAAGAGCTATGGATTCATAAATATAGAAATAATTGTAGATGTCACACTATGTTTGTGGGTATGTGTGTATAACTTCATCCACTCAAGAGTCTGAGACCAGCAAGTCCCCAACAGAAATGAGAATACTTAGAATTCAGAACTTGGTCAAAAATATTTTTTCACTAAAAGGAATTACCATTTCTTAGAGAATTATTGATTCCAGGGCTGGGGCTGGGAAAGAACATCATGGCTCTGGAAAATTTTGTTACACAAGAAACAAGGAAATATTCAAAGAATAGAGAAGATGTATTATAACAACACAGAAGCTAGTTTAAAGAGGCTAACACTGTCATTGGTCCAACTGAACAAACGGAGTTCCAAACATAACAGTATGTGTGTTTATCACATTGAATAAAATAGGAATCCACAAAGCCACAGATTAAATAAGCAAGTAAATAGGAGAATAAAAATTATTTTCCTTATAGTAGAAGGCTGAGTAACAAATTTAGAAGACATGATGAAATCAGAAAATTACCCTTTAATATCATCACAATTAAATGCAGGCAAGTAACATTAATTGATGTTTAAGAATGACTGGAACCTGGATGAGAAATAGGATATCTCTATAGTCTGTGTGCACCCCCAAAGTACTTATCTATTTATAAAAGGGGGAAAAAAACAACTTTACATTAGAGAATCCTTGTTGATAGCATCTCAAATAATTATACCAAACTTAACAAATGATGGAACAAATTCATATTGCATTGCCCCAGTTGGGGTATAATGATAAGAAAACAAAGGTAGTCCTTTGACATTTCTGCTCAAGGACATAACTTAAATCTAATCCTGAAGAGGTATGAGACAGATTAAAAACATTCTAAAAAAATACTGTTCTGTTATCTTCAAGAATATGTAGGAACACTGAAAAAATAAAATAAATTTAAAGTTAAAAAAAAAAAAGAATGTGTAGGATTATAAACTCAAGAACAGACAGAGAATTGTTCTGGACCAAACAACATCTACAGGTAACATGATCTCTGTTCTGGATGTTCTGGATCTGAAGTATATTATTGGGAAAATATTTAGAATTTGAATTAAGTATCTGAATGAAAGGTGAATGGTGTAAATGGTGTATTTTTTACTGTTCTTCATTTTTTTCCTGTAACTTTGAAATGAATTTTAAATAAATAATATAAAGGAAAAAGAAAGCAACAACTTATTGAATTATGCATCTTGTTTCCAATTATACCTGTGATGGGTACATCATTGTAAATTATAGCTTTTTATTCATATAGAAACAAAAGTTACAACAGAAGAGATCACGAAATTAAAACTTTAAAGTGAACAGTTAATAAAGATAAAGGACAAATAGCAAATAGAACATGAAAATATATCTAATTTTATGTGTACTTAAAACAACATGTCTGTTAACATTTACTGGATTGATAAATATTTTAAAATTTGAGAATATTCAATAAAATGAGAACTTAAGCACACACTGTCTTATAATATTGGTGAGTGTAAAATGAAATGTTAGAATTGAAAACAAATTTGGCCAGTTGCTATTTGATTGGTGAGAATTTTTTGCTTTATATTTTTTCTCCTACTTTCCACTCTGATACTGGTGTTCTCTCTAATAAAGATATCTTTATTTCAGTGTATTTAAAATCATCAGACTTTTTCTTATGTTTTATTTTGTTTTGCTTTACTGGTGGTTTACAAAAAATATTTTACTATATTCAATATTTTTCAATTATAAAAATGTATTTAAAATTCTACGGACTCTGCCATTCATTCTGAATTCATTCTGAATTATTATTCAGCAAAACCAATGAACCTCTATTTTCTCTGTTTGTTTTTCTGCTACGTGAATTCTTCTTCTTTTTAATTTGATATACTCATGCTCCCCATTGTGTTTTTAGTGATTTGATTTTCCAAAAATGTTCATTTGAGTTTCTTAAAGTTAAAAGGATTTTACTGTTTACAAATGTAGAGATTTTTAATTTGTCTAACTCAAGATTTTAATTTTGAGTGTGTGTGTGAATAAATATAATATACATATGTGTACATAATATTATATATATGTATAAATGGCACATATAGTATGAAATATATATATATCAGTTGTTTTTAATTGTAAGCTTTTGCTGTTTGACTTTTTTTGGTTTGGTTTATATTTAGATTGGAATATTTTTATCAGTTAAAATTTGCATTCCCTTTTTTAATATCACTCATTCTTTTCCAAAATACTATGTGTTACTATTGAAAGATTTATTTAGAAAATGAAATTTAATTATATTTAATCATTATATTTTCCCTAAGAGCCTCAAACTATTTCAGTCCACTACAAACCCAATGCTCAAGTTCAGGTGGTGATGTTTTTCTCTGTGTATATACCAGCTTAACTCTTGCTGAATTTCAAAGATGAGGGGCACCTGGGTGGCTCAGAGAGTTAAGCCTCTGCTTTCAGCTCAGGTCATGGTCTCAGGGTCCTGGGATCAAGTCCCACATCAGGCTCTTTGCTCAGTGGGGAGCCTTCTTCCCACTCTTTCCCTGCCTGCCTCTCTGCCTATTTGTGATCTTTCTCTCTCTGTCAAATAAATAAAATAAAATCTTTTTTAAAGATTAAAAAAAAATAAATTTCAATGATGACTCAAATTTCAATTTGTTGCCGTTGTTTTGGTATGTTGGGTGGTTGATAGAATTCACATAATTCACGGGGTTCATTAAGAAGCTAAGAAAGACCTCAAACAAAATCTCATGTCCTTGGTCTTCATCATTCCTGCTGTATGATCACCAAGATTGGTATCCAGGAGAAGAATTAAGCATTTTTCCTAATTTTTCATTGTAGTAAAATACCTATACCATAAAATTTATTATATTATATTTTTAAGTATACAGGTCAGTGATATTAAGTACATTCATATTGTTGTCCAACCATGACCATCATCTAATTCCAGAACTCTTCAAAACTGAATCTCTATATCTACTAAACAATAACTTTCCATGACTGCTTCTTCAACCTACCCCTGGCAGCTTTCATTCTTTTTTTTTTTTAAGATTTTATTTATATATTTGACAGAGAGAGAGAGAGAGATCACATATTTATACTTCTGTGTCTGTTTATTTCACTTAGCAGAATGTCCTCCAGGTTTATCCATGTTGTCACAAACACAAGATTTCTTTCTTTATTAAGGTTAGATGACGTTCTATTACATGTATATACACCATATTTTCCTTATCCATTTATTGATCAATAGACATTTAGGTTGTTTCCATATTTTGGTTATTGCTAATAATGCTGCAAAGACCATGGGAGCACACATATCTCCTCAAGAGAGTGATTGATTTCTTTTGGATGTATAACCAAAGGTGGGATTGCTGAGAAATATGGTAGTTCTATTTTAAAATTTTTGAGGAACATTCATGCTGTTTTCCCTCGTGGTTGTATCTATTTACATTCCTACTAACAGTACACAGGATCCTCTGTTCACTATATCCTTGCCAACTCTTGTTATCCTTTGACTTTCCAATAATAGCTACCTTAAAAAATGTGAGGCGTTATCTAATTGTGGTTTTGATAAGCATTTCCCTGATGAGTAGTAATATTGTGTACCTTATCATATCATATACCTGTCTGCCATTGGTATGTCTTCTTGGAAAAAAATGTCTATGCAGGTCTTTTGCTTATTTTTAAATCAGGTTATTTGTGAGGGTTTCTGCTATTGTATCCTAAGAATTCCTTATATATTTTAGATATTAATCTCTTATTAGATATATAATTTACATTTTTTTCCTCATTCTATTCATTTTATTCATTGCCTTCTCACTGTGTTGTTTCTTCTGCTGTGCAGAACTCTGTACTTTGATATAGGACCACTTTATTTTTGCATTTGTTATGTGTGCTTCTGGTGTCAAATAAAAAAAAATCATTGTTGATTCCAATGTCAAGGAACTTTCCATGTTCTTCTGGGATTTTTACAGTTTCAGGTCTTACATTTGAGTCTTTAAGTCACTTTGAGCTGATATTTTTGTACAGTATAAGAGAAGGGTCTGATTTAATACATTTGCATGTGGCTTTCAGTTTTCCAAACACTGCTTATTAGAGAAACTATTCTTTCGCCATTGAAAACAACAAGGAAAGCCTTTAGTCAGTGGCAAGGGTAAAACCCACTCAGATGAGCACTGAGCAGCTTCTAGAAATCAATTCACTTCCAAGAGGTTTCAGTTTTTCGATGATAGTATTTTCTTTGGACTATCACTGATATTTCAGCTTTTAATCTGCTCTCTATGAATCTTTTTTTTTTTTAAAGATTTTATTTATTTATTTGAGAGAGAGAGAGTGAGTGAGAGAGAGCATAAGGGGGAGAAGATCAGGGGGAGAAACAGGCTCCCCACTGAGCTGGGAGCCCGATGTGGGACTCGATCCCGGAACTCCAAGATCATGACTGAGCTAAAGGCAGTGGTTTAACCAACTGAGCCACCCAGGCGCCCCTCTATGAATCTTTTACTCTTACCTACATTCTTCTTTCTCACCCTGTCTGTATGAAGTTATTTTAATATGTTTTCTATGAATATGTCTCCTGTGTCTATGCTTGGAATATATGTCTTGTTGTTTTGTTGCAGACATTATAAAATTATGATCATTTATATTATATTCCTCTATTTCTTACATTTTGTTTCTTCAGTGCTTTTTTTAAAAAAATTAATACATGTTGTTATACGTATAACTGACCAGTTGCTAATAACTAATACTCTGTGAGATGCCTGCACCACATTTCAGTTATTCATCTTTCTGAGGACAGACAATAGACTGCACGAGTCCTTGCATTGTATCCTTCAAAGCACTTATGTGGGAGTATCTTATAAATGTAATTCTTGGGTCATGGGTTGTGTATACATTTAATTTGGCCGAGAAGAGTGAGACTGTCCTTAAGGCTAGTTACCCTGACAGTTTACAACAGGGGCTCTACTTCCCCATATCCTGGCAAGACTCACCATTGTCCAATTTGATAGGTTTAATATGATATCTAATTATTTTCACTTCAATTTGTTTGACTATTAATGAATTATAAAATATCTTCATATATATCTTAGTTTATGAGTTTCTTGGTCTGTACATTTCCTTTCTCTCTGGCTCATTTTCTTATTTGGAATTCTATCTTTTCCTAGTTGGTTTACAGTTATCAGTATATTTCACTACAATCTCTATATGCTAAATAGTAATCCTTATTAGCTTTATGAGTTATTTCTTTTCTATATTTTTCATGGCATCTTTATGGAACATTATCCTTTCTATCTTTTGTTTGTTTTGTTTCATGGTTAGTGCTTTCAAAATCTTGTTTAAGAAATTCTTCAAAGTATCTTAGTAACAATAATAGTCTTTAACATTTTTGTTTACTGACTTATACTTTTACTTTTCATTAAGTTTTTAGACCATCTGGAGTTCACCTTTCTATTTGGAATTAGGTAGATATCCAAGTTTATTTTTCTCCATGTAATGAGCCTATTTTTACAACACTATCTGCTAAATAATCTGTCCTTTCTACATGTATTTGTGATGCCACCTTTATCATCCATCAACTTTTCATATATTCAGCAGCATGATTCTGAGAAACATTAGGAGAAAGCAGTTGGCAAAGTTTCTGATCCAAAAAGAAGAGGTAGAAAGAAATGTTTAAAAATGACTGTATAGGGCATACCAGTTTCCTTCAATTTCACTCTTGCACAGAGTATTGATCTTGCCCTGATAATACTCCTGTTGCCTCAGATTGATCAAGAATCAACAGATAAAAGAACAGTGGTACTTAAAACGTTCCTTCAAAAGTATTCTCTCTCTGCTTCTCCTAGTTGTTTTGTAACCATCAATCTCCCCACATACACTTACCTTAGAGAGACTCCAGTCTCCCTATAGATTTCTCAAGTTGGTTTCATTTGTTGTTGTTAGTTACTAGAATGACATTTTCCTTTAGCTATTGCAGCTAAGCAGGCTTGTTTCTCTCAGCTGACTGAGCTTGCAGTTGATTTGGCATGAACCGGAATCTCAATGCCCTATTAATACACTTCACTTTCCCTAAGTCTCCCAAGCTACTTTATCATACTCTCTTTCATTATGCCACCAAGGAATTTCCTTGCTTAATTTACTAGAAACTATCTTTTGTTACCCTTGTTCTTTGGTAGGCTTAGACTTTTGGGAAAAAAAATATCTTGTAGGATCATTCTTTGAGATAAGGAATCAGAGAACCTTCTACCTGGTTAATTGGGAAACAAGGAAGGAGAAAACATGGGGGAAAAAACAGTAACATTTCTAAAGGATACCTTCCATATGTATATTAATGAGAACTACAAAGAATCTACATACCACCTTATGACAACTTCCATTTCAGGATGCATTTATGTAATGTTTTATAATTTACAGAGTGTTTTGAAATCCATGGACTCAAAGAAGGATAAGCTAGTAAAGTACATTCACCTCATTAATGTGCATATAAATGAGGTCCAGTCAGCATCTCACAAGGTAGAAGCAGATGTATTGATTCTCCAGTTTTTCACATATAGTAAGCTTTCTTATTACCAACAATTTTCAACTAACTGTCCACATATGGCTATACTGCTTAAGGAATTTTTCATGTTAACTAACAAAAGTGCCTGCCTTTCTTTTATCACATGTTATTTTACTGAGGTACCAATTATTATGCCCCGAGGAAAGAAAAACTAATTTTATTATTAGCTTAGGTACAACACAACTAAGAAGTTAAATCTACTACAGAAAATCACTTCATATAAATTCTTTTAAAATTAACTGCACTTTTAGATTATTCATGCCACTGCTTCTCTCCAATAACATGGATAAGTGAAAGTTGATGAAATTGCTAAATTGAGTTCTTCAGAACAGCAAACTGGAAACTTTCCAGGAAGTTAACACTTTTCTTGATTGAAGATCAAATCATTTATTTTAAGGAATAGTCTCTTCACAGTATCACCCCAGAGCATTTGAACTGGGGGTTTCAAAATCACAGTTTGAAGTTTCTCATCTCACCAACTCCCACATCGAAGCTAGGGTCAAATATGTTTAAATTAAGAAACAATATACTCCAAACTAGAACCAAAGAATTTTTAAAAAGTGGGAGTTATAAGAAAGTCAAACAAATTCAATCCCATTTTTTTTTCCTACATGCAGACTTTCAAACTTCAAGAGAAATGCTGTCTTCTGAAATCTTT